>VWPU01002701.1:0-39152 GCA_013398955.1 Callaeas wilsoni | reverse complement strand
GGGCGGCGGGGGCCGCCGCGGGGACGGGGGCGGCGGGCGGCTGGGTCTCGGCCTCGCTGCTCATGGCGGCGGCTGTTCGGTGCGGACGGTGGTGGTGACTGCTGTTTGCGCCGCCTCCCGCGGTGTGATGGTGACTGAGGCCGGCCGTGGGGGGGCTGCTCCCTGCTCCGGGCTCGCTGAGCTCCGCTCTCCGCTCCCGATACCGATCGAACTGGCCACAATGGCGGCGCGCACCGGCTAGCCACCCCGCGCGCCCCGCCCGCGCGCGCCGCAATTCGCCACTCCACCCGCCCGTTAAACGGAGAGCGACCCCATTGGCCCCTCCCCGGCCCGCCGCCGCCCCCCGCCGAAAGCCTATTGGCAGCGACGCCTGCCTTTCCTCAGCAGCGCGCGCCCATTGGCTGCTCCGCCCGCCGCTGCCCGAGCAGCTTTTCTCACCGGCCGAGCCGGAGTCCCCGCCCCCGCCGCCTGATTGGCCGCTCCGGCCGCCGCTCCCGCCCCCACCGGGCACGATCAGGGAAGTGCGCGCGACCATGTGGCGGCGGCGCGTGCCCCGCGGCGGCCCGGAGCCCGCTCCCGCTCCCGGGAGCGCCGAGGGCACAGCGCTCCCCGCGCACCCGCTCCGTTAGCGATTGCCAGAAGGGGCCCGGGAGCGCTAGTTACCAGCGGGAAGTGACGGACTTGGAGCCGTGTCAGAGCTCCCTAACCCACGAACGGACGTGCAGCTACAGCACCGAGCTGAGCCGCGGGGAATCAGCCTTTCCCTAAGCACCCCATCCTTCCCTTCCCGGAGGGGCGGGCGCAGCTCCTTACCCTGAGCCCTTCTAGCCACCCGGGCTGTCGGGTAAACATTAATGCTGCGTCCTTTACCCTGCCGGGAGCCGTTCTCCAACCACCACCTCTCAGCTCCTCTTTGCCTCCTACCGCTATGTCTTCACCTTACAGCGGCCCGGAGATACCCAGCATCTCTTGCTGGATTCCCCAGAGGGAAGGTCCAGAGGAAAACGCTGTCCTTGTCCAACAAGTTAATTTTCCTTAGGCACTTGAAGAATGTGGTTGGTGGCCAGAGATTCCTAGCCCTGCCTTCACTATGTCACGGGTCTGACACAGGAGGGAAAGGTCATCAGCAAGCACCCAGATCTCTGGGAGATGACTCACCACTCCACCAACATGCATCCCCTTGGGATCAGCCCTTCCAGCACTGCACAAATCACTGTCCAGTTCACCATCCCGGTTCCCCACATTCCACCATGGCCAGGTGAGGGACGCCAGTGAGGCCAAGGTCAACCCACCACATCAACCCATTAGGAATACTGGTCTCATCAACTCTCTTGGGAACTCTTCCACCTGATCTTCAACTCGGTTAACAAAGGGAAGGGCTTGAAAACAATAACACAATCCCACAAGGATCTGCACCAGGATGATGACCTGGATAAAGAGGCTAGAATGATGTCAAAACTGGATGCTGCTTAGTGAATCACCTGAAAAATAATCTTACAATAGAATGGGAATTAGGGAATACACCAGGGCACAGACCCGTGAGGGAGAAAACTCCAGCTCTGGCAGGAAATCTGTGGAGATGTCAGGGCCATGCACCACAGCTGAAACCGTGGGCCCCAACAATGTCTTTGAGGGGTAACACTGCAGGGTCTGGAGGCAACTCAGACCCTCAGGGAAATGCACAGGCCACCAGAAACACCATCTCCAGCTGCAGCATCCACAGCTGGAGGAAGATGCTGGAGCTGAGAGGAGCTCCATCATCTCCTCTACAGGAGGAGATTCCAGGGTTTGCTGCATACAACACAAGGGTGACCTCATCATGGGGGAATTCAACCCAAAAATATGGTCTTTGAGAAGACTTTCAGCCAGGAGGTAAGGTACAAGACACACAAGCTGGAAAGCTGGAACCCTGCACATTTCATACTGAAGGGAAATATAATGGGATGTAATTAGCCATTGAAACAACAAAGAGGTAGTAATGGATTTGCCACTCTTAATTAATCTGGGGAAGCTCTGTGACCCCTGTATGCAGGAAGTGAGACCAGCTGATGGCAGCGATATAAATACATCAGGCTGAAAAAGTGCTGCTAAGCCTAGATCAGAAATAAACTGGTTTCCCTGGTGAAAAAATGGTGAATTTGGGTACCAGCAGCCAGAAGTGCAAACCTCAGCATAGCGCTGCCAGGCATAGCTCCCTGAGGCAGCTGAGCCAGCCTGTTGAGAACCTTCAACCCTCCCCTCTCAGGAGAGCCCTCTGCAAAGCATCTGTGGGGCTGGGGAAGAAGAGACTGGGGTGTCCGTGCTTCTTTTATCACCTTTTATCACGATGTTCTGCAGGTACAAAGTGACATGCCTCAGGCTGGAGAGAAGTGAGCGTCCTCAGATGCTGTGCAATCTCAGGAATGAGGACGTAGGAATCCTGACAGCCAGAGCCTGCTGCCAGGATTTCAAAGAGCTGTGAGAGGAAAGAGCACAGCCAAGGCTGTGGGAGCTTCCTCCAGCACAGCAGTGCCGGGCAGGGCCCAGCTCAGGCAGAGTGCACTCCACACCCGCTGCCCAAGGAGGGGTGGGATCTCTCTGCATGGGCTGAAGCACCTGCATGTGACAGGACAGACTCTGTCCTAACTCCTTTACCTTTAAACAGCTGGATGAGAAGCTCCTGCTGGAACCCAACCCTGTGCAGGGTGCTGGCTTGTCCCCTGCCAGGTGGGTGAGCTCCCAGCCCAGTTCTGGGAGAAGACAGGCAGCCTCAGCTGTGCTCTCTTCACCACACGGGACAAGCAGCCCCAATTTCATTCCTATAGCATCCCCATTCTGAGTCTCCCAGATGATGGGCCTGCTCCAACACCCTTGTAAGCACCCAGGTGAACCCCTCCTCCAACACCTGTGGCACATAATAGCTCAATGGCCAGGTGCTACCATGTGCTAGGGGAAGGCCGAAAGACACTTGTTTACACACACATCAGAACTCTCCTCAGAGCCCAGCACTCACAGTGATGGAATCTGTGCTATACCAATTCCTCGTGCCTCAGTAAGGCTGTACACACAAAGGTTCTGGAGGTTCCCAAGATGCCAAGAATCTTTCTGCCAGCCAGGCAGTCACAGTTACCTGCCGAGTGAAAGAGTTGGTGCAGCACAGCTCTGCCAAGCTCCTTTCACCCCTTCTTTCTCTCAACACCATGCAGTAAATGTTCCTGACTGAACCAGCCAGGGATAATGCATGTTGCTGAAGATGCTATAAGCCCTTCTCACCTGGAGAAGAATCCATTCCCACAAAGATTAATTGATGTGCACTGCACATGTTACAAAAATTCTTTATTTACATTTCAAAATATTAAAAAAAAAAAGATGCCCATTACTAAATAATTTCAGGAGAACCTCAAGAGCATGGATCTGGCCTGTGGAGAAGTCTGGGGCAGTGGCTGAGCTGGCTGGAATTGGAATTGCATGGAGCCAGCACAGGTTTAATCACCTGTAAAGGAACACTGAAAGGAAGAAGAAACAGGTCTGAAATGCTGGACAGCCATTCCCAACCCACCCTAAAACAGCCAGGCAGTGCAGTGACACTAGGGGCCACACAGCAATATTCAGTGCATATCAGTTGCTAGACACACCAGCTCTCATCATCCAGAGAACTCAGGAGCCCTCCCAGGTCTGCCTGCCAGGCAACTGCATCTACTTCTGAAGTTAAAAGCAACAGTGCCTGTTTCTCCTAGCTGATTTTCAAGGATCTTGACAAGTAGCTGATGTGGCTGTCTGACATCAGGCAATGCAAAAGCTGTTCTCGTCCCCAGGCAGCTGAGAGACATCAGGGTGCAGCAAGGCTGCTCCTAAGACCTGACTGGGAAATGAGCTAGGTGGCACCAGCCTTGTACCTATGAATGGAAAGCTTCCAGGCTCAAGGTGGGCATTGGCCAGAGATCCTGTACTCCAGACTAAAATGGTTAATAAGTCTGGGCCTGAGGACAACCCTAAAGGGGACCCAACGCTTCAGCACAGCTCTGCAAGAAAAGGGACAGCCTTGCTAGCAGGCTTTTTTCAAAAGCCTTGTAAATGCCACCAGAAGTACCAGGGGAATGGAAGAATGATTACATTCCCTGTTGTCACTTCATCAAATAGCAAGAGCTCCCAAGAGTCTGAAGTGCTGCAGATCTCTAAGACTTTATTACAAAAGAGGGAACATTGTGGGCAATTCCAGCTGCCTTTGGATATCATTTAATGGAAGGTCAAAAACTGTGGGTATGTGCTTTTGTCAGAGCTGCCTCCTGAAATTTGGAAAAAATCAGCAACCAAAAGTCTAATACAGCAGATTTTTGGCAAGCTGCAGCCCAACACACTGAAATCTAGACAGATTTGTTTAAATACCTGTGGATTTTACAGTAAAGTGAGCTGACAAATGGAAACAGAATACTGTATGTTAACCTGATACTATTGGTTTAACCAAAATGAAGCCTGAATAACAATAAATAGTGGAAATATCTCCCTTCAGATAAGGACAGCAGTACGTTTTCAAGTTAAGGTAAGACTATGTAAAATGGTAATTCCTTGGTCGTTCAGCGGTGGCAGTCCTACAGCTGTGCTGAGCAAGGAGGCTCAAGTCCTTCCTTTTTCCTCTCCTTTTCTTGATCCCTGCCTGTCCCACCCATGGATACTCTGCTTTTTGCAGCTGTTGGAAAGTTCTCCAACGTGCAGGTCAAAGTGAGGCCTCTCACCAACTAGGCTGCCTAGGTAATGCCAGCTGGATTACTGCTGCAATTCCCTTTCATCCACTTTCTAGAATCGAGGCTTCAAGGCAGCCTAACCCAACCCAAGAAAAAGCTCCCACAAACCCATCTTCCCCTCGACTGCAGCTGCAAAATCTTATCCCTGCTGTGCTGCCTCTGGTGTTTGTGCGGCTTGGAAGGAAGCCAGTTCAGGGACTTCAGCCGGCAAAAAACAAATGCTGTTAGAGAAGCACTTTCTGGGGTTTCACTGAGCTGAGACAGCTCTCTGCAGGTTCAAAGGAATGTGAAAATAAGTCAAGAGAAAAGTAAGAAGCAGAGCAGCCCAGAGTTCATAGCACCATGCCCATGAAGTCTGAGACTTACCACATTGCTCCTTCATCGCTTCACATCTCCCCACACTGAGAGATCACAACTGGCAACTTGGGTTTGTTATTGGGACCCGTAGGCACATTCTGGGGAGCACTCAATACAGAACATTAAAACTTGTAAAAGCACAGCAAACCCAGGCAGTGACAGATACTGGAAGACTGGCTAAGAGATATCTCTGTAACATGAGGAACAGGGAATTCCAGACACAGCTCTGAGGAACAGAAAAGCACCATTACACATTTGGCAACAGGCCCAGCCATAAGCTGGTGAATTCTCTCTGTGAGCAGAGGTTTGGGACACAGACTAGAGGCTGGTCCTTTGAACCGGAGGGAAGGAACAGAGCAAAAACTGGAGAGCCCCTCATAAGATACTTGAGGCTGCTCTGGCTTTGATACTAAAAACAGCTGCCACAAGCAAAACAAACTTGTATTCATACAGAAAGGAAAGAGACAGTGGCAAAGCAACCCTCATTCTGAACCTCCTGATGTAGTGGACTCAGCCGTTCTTCTCTGAATCTCTAATTTTCTTTACTTTGTTCTCAGTGCACTGATACCCAAAGCAGGCTCACCACAACCCTCCAGCAGGTTATACCACACTGTACAGCTCCTTCCAGGTGACCTTTTCTCAAAACCCAACTGCTCTGTGTTTGTCCTGCTTTCTAGATTAGAGGCCCTTACGCACGTTACCCCACGTGTGTCATGGAGCCAGTGCTGGCTGTCTCAGAGGACCTGCTGCTATTTGTTAAATCTACTCATTATCCTGCCATGACACCCAGGCCTGACGGATGCAGCAATCACCACCCGGGCCGTATTTATCTTCAGCTCCTGGAAGCCCATCAGGAGATTAGTTTAATTTTTCTTATTAAACATGCTGATCATGGATCAGCAGAACTGATGATTCTGCATCCACTGAATAATCCTAGGCAATGGCAAAGAAGTGAGATGCTTTACGCTCTTGTCTGAGCTGCTGATGGAACAACTTTTTAATTCAGCCTCCTGAACAAATGCAAAGCAAATAAAGCCAAGAACACAATCCCCGCTCAAAGACTATCAGAGTCACAAGAGCCTAGTGTTTCCAAAGCCAACTCATATGACAGCCTGTGCTTCAACAGATTTCCTGCTACATTATAATGATGACAACCGATAATGCCAGTTATCAACACTGGTATTCCCTGGTATCCTGTAAACAGACAGCAGGAGAGAACAGGGCAACTCTACTTAATCCTGTACACGACTTTCCAATATGGACATTCACAGGAAAGTAGCCATATTCAAACTTACTTCAATTTTTCTCATGACCAACAGCCCATCGACAATTTTACCTAGAATGAGAAAATTTATCCACTTCAATATGGCTGGTTTTTACCTTTGTTCCCCCCCACTCATCACAGGTAAATGCATTTTTGTCCCTCCTGAAAAGCCCTGTGCAGCGTGTAGCTACTGGGCACTTCAGGGTTTGTTACTGATCTCTAAACGCGTAAAGGAAACAATCCCTCTTCAAACATTCTTCACATTCAGCACAGATTAAGTGCCTTTTCCCATCACAGGGGTGGTGTGTGTAGAAAGTTGGGGTTTGAGACCACCAGCTTAGGACTGGCCTGGAACTCCTACACTTCAACCAGCAGTAAAGGCAAGTTAGCAGATTGTGATTTCACAGAATTACTGTCCAAAAACTCTGCTGAAAGCTCAGCCCTCTCTGAGAGTGGAGAAGAAAGGGATCTCTCCACTCATCTGTGCCTTCTGCACTGGCACAAGGATTTGTATACAAATACAGAACACTGAACACTGATCTGGATTAAAGCTAACCTGTGAAAAAATGATTCATTTCAACAGTGATCCATCACAGTATCAGACTGCACAGATCCCTCGGATAGCACAAGTGAGGGAAGAATGAGCAGTCCATACCCAGAGGTGGTCGGGCACTGAACAGGCTCCCCAGGGAATGGTCACAGCCCCAAGGCTGCCAGAGCTCCAAGAGAATTTCGACAATGTTCTCAGGCCTGCTGGGGTGTCCTGTGCAGGGTCAGAACTTGGTCTTGCTGATCCCTCTGGGTTCCTCCCAGTTCAGAAGATTCTGATTCTCACTATTTATTTTAACAGCTGTCCTGCAGGGATGTCCATGAGCTGGCACTCCAGGACTTTTGCTGCAGGTACTCACCGAACACAACATGTTTCCCATCCAGCCAGTCACACTTGGAGCATGTGATGAAGAACTGGCAGCCGTTGGTACTTGGACCACTGTTTGCCTGGGGGTTGAGAATGGCAAAATACAACAAGAGTACAATTTCAGACTGGCCAAAACTGAAGGCAGACACATAAAAAAGAGCTATTGCTCAAGACTATCTTTATTTTTAGCTTACTGCTAGACGAACCAAAGGGAACAAGATACACATCTGCAGGAGAGCACCCTGTACTGGGATGTAGCATGCCACCACCTCTGGTCACGCCAGAATGCACAATAACCACGTCACCAACTATTTATTATATTTCTACAAAGGTGTGTTCAGTACAAGACTGTGCCGAAGTCCAGGCTCTAGAGCACACTCCTGACAAAAGGCTGAACTTTTTGGTGACAAGTACTTATTCGCTGCAGCATTGTCCTGGGAAAAACTGAAAGCCAGAGACCAGGGCAAGAAAAAAAACAGCTGATTTCTGGTTTTTTGGAGGTTTCCTCTGAATAAAAATAAAATTTAAAAAAAAAAAAAGGTGTTCTGATGATCATGATGAGAAAAGTAACAACTGCATTTGCACAGGGCTCACAGGAACAGTGGGATGCAGGTGTGAAATTTTATTCACACTGAAGTACAAAACCCAGAGCATTTGCACTCTGTTAAGAAAACATCTCTGCAACACTGAAGGCTATTTGCAGTATTGACAACCAGCAGCTACTAAAACAAGTTTCTGTCCTGATGAGTAAACTGGGCAAGTTTTGCAGCTGCAGGCCTGCATATGACAGGGTCTTTTTGGCTTTCTAGTTAATGCTAGCCAGCTTCAAAAGGATCCAGCTGGGATCCATGGTTCCTGAGATCCACGGTTTGACCCAGTATAATGACTTCAGAGCCATGCCACTTTAACACAAAGCTGGCAATACTGGAGTGAGTCCCTTCTCTCATACCACAGTACACTAGCTGCTTAGCTCTGCCATGACACCTCTTTTTGGGCCATGTTTTCAACATGGATGAATAACTAACCCAAATGATGAAATGTCCTAAGCAACTGGTTTTAAGGGCAGAGCAGCTGAAAGAGCTGGGGAAGAAGCAGTTGTGGATAGAACACTGGAGCACTGGCTCCATTTGCTTTCTATTCCAAAAGTCAGGGTATTGTTCCTACCCGACAATGTGCAATGGTTGCAGTTTCTCCCACTATGTTGAATAGGAAGGTCTGTTTTAAAAGATACCGTGGTAACACTGCTGTGGCTTTGGAACTCCCAAATCTGTTTCATCCATCCTTGATGAGGCCAGTGTTTGATAACAGTATCAGGAAAGAAGAAAACATCACCAACTCACCACTGCATGAAAACTGTAAGAATTAAGCTCTTCTGAAAGCCATCAAGCCAAACCTGTCCCAGTGCTCAAACAGGCAACAAAGAAAGGATGATGCAGGACTAATACTCAACATATTAACCCATAAGTAGCTGCTTGACTAGTAGTCACAAAGCAGACCTTGTACCCAGTGGCAGAGATTCAGCTGTCCAGTAAATATGGCATACACTTAGGAAAAGGGCACAGAGAAAATACAAAAAGCTTTTTAGTTTTTAGTCTGTAATGTCATTATTTTATACTCACCATTGAAAGCAGGCCAGGAGCAGAGTGTTTCAGCTTGAAGTTTTCATCTGCAAAAGGACCCCTATATATACTGGCTACTCCAGTGCCATCTCCCTGCATGAGAGAGGTACCCACTCAGCCACAGAACAATTCAATCTAAAAATTAATTTAGAATCTCCAAGCAACAGGAAAGCGCAAAATGGATATTGTATTGCCATTTATATACACCAGCAGTGAACACATTCAGTGTTTCACTTCTGAACAAGAACAGCACCTGGTTTCTAACTACACAGTTCATTTTTCACCATTCACATGTTGGCACAAACCCATGCAGGTGCTAAGGTTAAATCCAAGCCTCCCAGAGTGAAGTGGAGGCTACAGATTGCTTGGTACAGACCCATCAGGACTTGGAAGGGAAAAGGGAGGAGACACAGAAGTATGGGCTGGTGTGACAAAGAAAGCAGAAGTGGTTGCACGGCAAAAGTTGGCTTATGTGGGTTTATGTATTTCACCTTGTTTTCCGTGACTTTACCGGAAACAGGAAAGCAATCTCTCTGTTCTGCAAGGACAGTTTCTAAAATAAAGATTTTCTAGTTTGTGCTGTACTTTCCACTAAGTCCAGACATCTTGTGCTTAGCTACAAGCCCAAGCACTCAGATCTCAGGACACTTACAATGAAAGCAGCATGGGCTGTGACAGCCCACAGGTTCAGAACTCTGCAGAAGCCTGGCAGATGGCTCATGTCAGACACACTGACTTGAGGGACTGCCGAAAGGCCACCCTGCCCTTGGGTCCAGCCTTGCAGAGATGTTCCTGTGTGATGACAAAAGGACTAAGCAGGGACCCTTCAACAGGGTCCCTTAAAGATGCTGCAGCGAGGAATCCTCCAGGGAAAGCTGCAGAAGCAATGCAAATGGGTATCTCTGGTACAGTAACTTAAATTTACTATCCTGACAGTTAATTCCATTTCTGTGTTGAGCTTCCCTTTCTGTGTCACTTCAGACCCATTTCTTCTGCCTTGCTGCAACTTGTCTCCCTTCATTGCCTTTCTGCTTAACATACATGATCTTTATTAGGCCAAACTTAATAGAACAATAAGATATCACTAATATAACACATGCAGCTCCACATCTTTTGTTCTGCTTGCCCAGCCCTTGTTTGTTTTCCTCTGAGATAGAAATTTGCACCCTGCCTCAGGAGTCAATGTAACTGTGCTTGCTCCCCAAGTGGCTTTGCAATAAATATAACATATAAATTCCAAATACTAGAGCAGTCTGTAAAGCTTGTTGAGATGCAGAGGAAGTAATAAAGCACACTGGGACATCTGAGCAGTGTCACAATTAGCAACTACCCCAGAGTCTGGTGTTGCTGAACCGCATGCTGTGTGGTCATTTCTCTCAGAGACTTTCATACAAACAAGTTTTATATTAAAGCGGCTTTATCGCTTCCCTCATATTTTGAAATACTTTCAAAAATAAAATAATTTTACTGAGTCCTAGAACAGTGAAGAGATCCTGTGGCCCTTCAGCCTTACCCATGTATTCTGCTTATCCCCATGTCAGAGCACGACCACCATTGTGGGCACAAAATCTTTTCTATTTTGGGACAATTTAGTCCCAACACAAGGCTAGTATTGATTTAAATGACCTCTTACATTAGATACTGGGTTCTGCACTTAGGGTCTATCTGCAATGTGAATTGAAATTCACAGAGGTTTTTGTCTGGAGGAAGACAACAGAAGGGGGAAGGAAAACAGGGCAAAAAAAAAATTTCAAGTTTTAAAAGCTTCCAGTGTATTGCCAGGCTACTGTAGAGAGAAAATACTTTGGGAAGAATGTGTGTTCACCCAAGGCTCCAGATTTGTTTTTAAGTGCTTTATTGTCTGTTGCAGTACGATGGCAGCAATGCTATGAGGACACCCCCAGTTACTACTGGATACCTCAAAAAAGAAAGAGAACGCGCAAATCAGCACAGACCCTGAGAAACAGAAGCATGTTATACCATAGAGGAAAAGAACAAAAAGAATACAGGAGTACATACATTTACGAAGTCACCTCCTTGGATCATGAAATCCTTTATTACCCTAAAGAAGCAAAACAACATTTAGTGGCCAAAGTCCTCAGGAAGCTCAGTGTAAGGTGAAAAGGGGTTCTGCCTTGCTGTGCAACAGAAGTTAACAGAGTCTGTGAATGCTGCAGCCCAAAATCTACATCAGATGTCAATTAGTGATTGATATGAGGTCATTTAGGACTCATTGCTTTTGACTAGGGATAGTGATTAGGTGATAGATGCCATATCTCTGATGGGGCACACCAGGAACAGGGGATTCCTCCCAGTGACCCCAGCACACACACCTGACAGCATCCCCAGGTCCCCTAAAGCCACAGAATTACATTAGCCATGATCCACAAATGTCTCCAACACCACTAACAGCTCAAGGCAGGTCACAAAACCCCATATGGCTCAGGCTGCTATTTAGTGTCTAAACAACAGTAGATGATTTACCTGTGGAAAGTGCTTCCTTTATAACCTATAGGGACACCATCTTTCCTGTAAGGAAGTTAAAAAAGAGAATTATTTCAACTCACTGGATATCCCAGCACAAAACTCTCCCAGGAATTCAGAGTCCCAAAGGGCTGCCCTATACATTAGCAGCTGCATTGAAATACAACCAAGTGCCGCAGCGTCTCAGCTGCTGCTGTTGGAGGCAAAAGGAAGCCTCAGGTAGGCTCTGCACATGAAATAACTGTTCCCTGCAATACCCACACCATCATCTTCACATGGTCCCATTGCAATATACAGCATGAGCAGGTGGGCTTTGCAGACAGGGCTTTTTAGAACCACCTGGGCACAAAAAAAGTCATATCAAAAAGGGAAACCTGCCATCTCTATGAGTCTCCAAGCCCCTCACAATTTCCTCAGAGCAGATTTCTGTAACTCTTCCATTTCATACTGGTATAAAATGAAAAAGTTCAAGACAAACCCTTTCCACCTCACCCAGCCCCGTTTCTCCAGTGGAACACTTAAAGGACATTATAATCCACTTACCTGAATTCGCCTGTACAAAACTGCCTGGCAAAAGAAAGGAGAGCAGAGTGTTAGGCGCATGTGAACTCTGAGGGCTGCACCAACCAGTGCACGAGATTTTCCTTATTGCGTTTGGGATGTTCCCAGAGAAACAGGAACAGGAAATGGCAACTCCTTCCCCTTGCCATTTCAAAACATCTTCTGTGCTCTTTGTGGTGAGGAGGTCAGAGAGTTAACATCAGGGTTGTAAGAGACAGTGAATGTGGGGCAGGCACCACGCTTGGCAGAGACGAGGGTGTGTCCATCCTTCTGATGGAAGTGGCATTTCACATGGTGCATCCCTCAGTTTGATGGCAGGAGAATGGGGTGGCCAGGAGACCTCAACCACGGCACAAGGCACTGCCTGTTCTAAATGCACAGAGCAAATCAGGAGGCTTCAGAGAGGAAGCAGAGGAGGACTGGACCCCTTCCAGCCAGACAGGGTCCCCTGAGAGACCAGGATGCCACACAGCATCTCTGAGAACAGAGAGACACACAAAGCAGGTGAAGCAGTTTGGGGAGGGTGTCAGCTAATCACTTCGCCACCAAAAGCCATTCCTGCACCAGAAAGCCTTTGCAGTTCCAGCCCAGGCTGAGCTGCAGGAACGGCAGCTGCTCCTTACCTGAAGTTCTCTGCTGTTTTGGGTACAACATCTGCGAACAGCTCGATCTTCATGCGGCCGACCTCCTGAGGAGACCGGGGGCCAGATGAGTCTTCCAGGCCCCCTCATACACACACACACACACTCACACAACCACAGACACCTGCCGCCCGACCCCGAGCACTCCCACAAACCCAGTCTCCTCATTCCCCCATCCCCACAGGCCCCTCCTGACGCAGCCCTGCTCCGCTCCCCTGCGAGCCCTTCCCGAAGGCCGCCGTGACCCCACAGCCCCGCTATCCGCCCCCGGGCACCGCCCCGTCCCGGGAGCCCCGCGCTGAACCTCGGAGCCCCCTCATGCCCACAGCACTCCGACACCCCCAGTTATCCCCGCAGTCCCTCCGCGGGCGCTCCCTGCCCCGGGGCACCCCCACCTGCCCGCCGATGGTCACATCGAAGAAAACCACGGGGTTGTTGGGATTCGCGGCCAGCGCCGACATCGCGACCAGCACTGCAGGAAGCGGAAATGGCGGCGGAAGTGGAAACGGTGACGGGAGGGGACACGGAGCCGGGCGGGACGTGAGGGCGGCGGTGCCCGGGATGCCGGGGAGGTGTGTGGTGTGTCCGGGCTGCCTCTGGGGTATCCGGCTGGCGTCCGGATCTCCACCCTGCTGAGGCAGCTCGGGGTCCCCAGGGCAGAGCGCTGCCCGTCTGGGGAGGCCTGTCCTATCCTCATCCATCTGTCCATCCTTCCCTCTGGCCTGGCCATCCTTGCTCTGTCCATCTGTCCAGCCATCCACCTGTGATAGACTGGAATGTTAATGGTTAAAGACTCAAAACAACTGTGCCCTATCTGAAGTGTTATACATACTCCCTGCCCCTGGGGAGGTACCTGGGTGTTCCCGCTGAGCCTGAGCATATATTAACCCGTTGAATATTGCATTTTGCTGGCTTCCTCCACCCCTGACAGATCAAGACTGTGAACATCACTTTGACCAACTTACATCGAAATTGAAACAACCAGATTTTGTCACTGGACCTGCTTGTGGGTGATAACTATATAACCATTCTGTTCTTATCCTTTCTTTCTCTTTCTTTTCCCTTATAGATTTTCTTTAATGTTATTTTTTATGCTTTTATATTACTAATAGGAAAGATGTGTGCTAATACAAACAATTCCATGGGTGTGGGTATGGGTGTTAATGTCTTTAAAATGAGTCTTAATGTCTCTACCAACTTCAAGCCACAGGTTTGTTACAGAACCCAGACCATTTGACTCTTGAAATGACAAATGGGTCTCCACAAGCCTGAGTTTCTGAACTTTGGGTTGAAATGACATGTTTAAGGGGGGAATATGGTAGGTGGTTCGGGAAGGCTGTGCGTTCCTAGTACCTCAGCCAGTGGGGAAAGGAAGGGGGCAACATGTGGTGGGGAGTTTGGGATAAAAGGAGGCTGCGTCCTCTAAAGCTCTGAGAGGGAAAACCCCACAGGTGTGTGCCTCGATGGAGTCTTTCCCTTTATTCGAATAAAGTTGCAGGACTCCTCTGTCTCCTTTATGGACACTGGCTTTTCTGTGTGTGATATTCTGCACATTCCTATAGATAATAACCAAAATGGCTACATTTTAAAATTTGCTAAAAACNTGGGGAAAGGAAGGGGGCAACATGCGGCGGAGAGTTTGGGATAAAAGCAGGCTGCGTCCTCTAAAGCTTTGAGAGAGAAAACCCCACAGGTGTGTGCCTCGATGGAGTCTTTCCCTTTATTCGAATAAAGTTGCAGGACTCCTCTGTCTCCTTTATGGACACTGGCTTTTCTGTGTGTGATATTCTGCACATTCCTATAGATAATAACCAAAATGGCTACATTTTAAAATTTGCTAAAAACCTTACTCTACCTTAATGTTCTAAAGTTTGCAAACAAAAGTTTGTTCTGGAACTTCCTGAGTACTTTGTTGTTTCTCCCATGCACTGCCCAGAGTAAATCAAACAATCTTCCCCTAAACCCTCCAAGCAGACCGGGGCATAACACCACCCCAGCCAGTCATCCTCTGTCCATCTGTCTTGGGGTGATTCTATGACAATACTCTATTCCCCATGGCCTGCAATTTGTACCTTTAAACTGCAAAGGGAGAGAGAAGCCCGGAGAACTCTTCAGAGCGGCTTGCTTGACCTTGCAGCTAGATGTTTACATACTTTTTCTTCTCTGGACTGGCAGGTTTTGCCAGCTAGGAGGGGAGAGGAGAGCATTTTCTCTCTAGCTCTTCGGTTTTCAGCAGAAGAGGACTGTGATCTGTCTCAGCGGCTTCTGTGCCTTTTTGGACTGTTTTCAGCTTGCTTCTTCATCCAGGACCAGCTCATCATGTCCGGGACACTCAGCAGGACTCTCCAGGGAGGCTGCCAGACCCTGCCCAGCTTAGGAATGCAGGAGCAGCTAAGTTTTACAGACAGAACAGACTATATAAAATCCATCAGCCTCCTCCATGGATGGGAGGGAGTTTCAATATCCTTTTCTGCCCTGTGCCTGCGGGGGACTCTGTTAAATAAAGAGGATTTTTTCACTTTCATTTGAGAAATTATTTCCCAAACCTTTGGGGGGAGGGGCTGCCAGGACCTGCTTGTCTGGCAGGCAAGAGAGAGAGACACCCTTTTCAGGTTGTTTCCTCCTAAATTTGTGTCCAAACCAGCACACTGAAATTGGTGCCCAGTGTGGCGCTCGAGAAAGTGAAATAAACAGTAATAATTTTACATTTTGGTTCTAAGTATTTTGTATTGAGGTACAGCAGTCAGTAATCACCATGCTGTTTGATGTGATAATGTCTCTCTGGTCTCTTGGCATGTTTGCCTATCCACAGATAGGGGTGATTTTTTCCCTGGCATATAACTTTTACAGAGCAGGGGTATGAATCAGGCTTGCTGTACTGATGTGCTTGGTGATAATGATTTATAGAAGGTTAGCAGAGAATCACCCCAAGACATTCCACCCCTCATCCTGGCAATCCCTGCTGTCCACCTCTCCAGCCATCCAGCCCAAATATTATTTCATTTGGCCATTCATCCATCCATCTGTCCAGACAATCCCTGCTATCTGTCCCCCTGTCCTGGCCACCTCTGCTGTCTGTCCATATGGCCCATGGCTGGCCAATCCTGCTGTCTGTCCATCTGTCCATCCATCCATCCATCCATCCATCCATCCATCCATCCATCCATCCATCCATCCCACTCTGTCTGTCAATCAGTCTGCTGTCCCACCCCATCCATCCACATCCATCTGGCTATCTCTGCCATCCATCTGGCCATCCATCCATCCATCCATCCTGCTCTCTGTGTGGAAGGGGTGTGTGTCCGTCCATCCATCCATCCATCCATCCATGCATCCTGCTCTCTGTGTGGAGTGGGGATGTGTGTGTCCGTCCATCCATCCATCCATCCATCCATCCATGACCCCAATGGAGAGAGGGAGGTGTTTGTCCATCCATCGATCCCTGGCCGCCACCCCCTCAAGAAGCCTTCTCCACCCAGTTTCCCCCATGACCTGAAGGGGATGAGTTGGACAATGACTATTCCTGCTGCAAGAACAAGGGCAAAGTGGCACCCTGCAGGGGAACAGAGAGGGACAGGTGGGAATCCGAACATCCCCCAGACATAGGATGGGGATGAAGATGATGGATACCATTCTGGAGGAGCAGGACAAGCCCTACATGTGTGACAGAGTAGGGGAGTTTGGGGGGAGATGAACCCCCAAAATTGACCCCCACCAGCACAAGCATGATGGCATGATCGGGCACGGAGGAGCTGGGGTAAAAGTGTGGGTGGGGACTCAGAACCCAGCTTGGGAGGGTTCCATACCCCATTCAGAGATCCCAGGGGTGCTGGCAGGGGGTGTTTCTGTACTATTGAGGGGGTTCTGGTGGTCTTGGCCTCTTTTAGGGGGCCTCAGGTGTGGTGGAGGGGTTCCCTGCCCTCATTTTGGGAGTCCCACAGGTGGTGGGGGGAGGATTGCCCCTTGCTGCATTTGAGGGTGCTGTGTGGGGATATTGATGGGGCTGTCCTGAATGCCTGTGTCGCCTCCACTCTGGAGTTTGGTTGGGGTCAGTGCTTCTGGGTGAGTCACCAGCAGCTGCTGCTGACAGTGGCTTTGGGGCGGTTCTTGGGTTGTTTTGTCCTTCCCCACAAACCTCCTTGCAGAGATATCCAGCTGGTCTTGGGACTGCTTTGTGCAGCCAGCAAGCTTGGTGCTGGTGCTGAAGCTGAGGGTGAGTGGAGCTGGTGCTGGCCATGCCACCAGCACCACCCAAGAGCAGCCACAGGTAATTTGTGAGCAGGCAGTGCCAAGTGCTGGGAGAGCCTCTGTGGCTCCATTCAAGGCCAAGGAATAGACCACTGAGGAACCACTGGGTCTGGCTGTGCTGAATCTGGCTGTCCCCACTCCGGTTTGGGGAATGTCACAGGGTGAGTGGAAGCTTTAGACAAGCCCTGCCAGCTTAAATTTAAGAAATTACTCTGGCCCACAAGTTCTAAGGGTAGCACATTAGGTCTATTTATAAAATGAGTTTTTTATTAAACAGACAGGAGATAACAGGTGGAAGATTTTAGAGTTACTTACTACTCAGTATACAATTAAAGGAACTACTAGTAGATTATATAAAACAGTGCACGATATCAAGGTACCTATATTAAAGCTAGCAAAAGAAATAGTACTGATTAGGAGTCAAACGTAACTTACTACCAAGATGATGATAATGTGCACAGAGTTCTTTTAGCCTCCAGAGGAGTAATTGCAAAGCCTGTTCTGGGGAGAAACTCCACATATTTCCAGAAAAATGTGCAGAAGATTTTTGCTTTGTGGAAGTTTGGTGTAGCTTTTATAGAGGTGTTGTCCAGTCAGAAATCCAGCTTATCTTGCCAAATTTCGCTTCAACAGTAAGATGTTTGTTGGCAGTTGGGAGATTCTAGACTAATGTTAACCCCATGGCACCAAAATAATTCATACAAGACAGCTTGTCCTGTTTGAGTTATCTGACCAGTTAACAAACTACAGCTACAAGCTTACAGTTCATAAGCTGTTTTGAGGTGTGAGATGCCCTGCTGCAGGGGAAAAACAGAAACCCCATGTTTTCTGGTTTGTATGTTGTTGACCTGGGGGAGGGGGGGGTCCTCCATGCTGTAATGGTGGAAAGTGCTGTACCTTTGCCAAGTGCTGTGCTGGCCCCAGGTGAGAAGCTGGGATACCCTTCAAGTCTTGACAGTACCAAACTCTCCTGGCAAATAATCAGTTGAAATGCTCAGTTCTTGGCAAAACTATTTATTGGGGGATCAATTTGAGAAACAGAGCCGATAGCATCTGGCACAATATGTCCTATTGCAGCCCTGGCTGTAGTCTCCACCAGCAAGGATCTGGGTTTTGGTGGCTGGGGTGCTTGAGGGTGAGGAAGAAGAAGGTCTCTTGCAAGCTCTGGGCTGCTGGAGTGTATGCAGGGGTTGCTGTGGGGTCTCAGGGGCGCTGGGGGTGCCGCTGGCTCTGTGGTAGGAGGAGCATGCTGAGTACTGCAGGGGCGTCCCAGCCCAGCCTCTGGAGCCCTTTCTCCAAATCCATGGAGGCTTGCGGTTGTGCCACATCACCAGAGCTCTCTGTGGTGGGGAACGGGGGGGGGAAGCATGGGGAGGGGGTGAGTGTTATTTGTGGAGACCTCGGGCACCCAGGCACATGGGACACCAGGAAACTGAAGTGTGTAAGGGACTCCAAGCACCCTTTGTCCCAGAGTGTGGGTGCCCAGGAGCCTCCTCCCTGTACTTTGGCACAGGATGAGCTGTAGCATCTTCCAGGCAGGTTCTGTTCCATGATGCCACCAACAAATGGGCTGCCATTGTGGTGGCTGTACTGTTTCATTTTGGTGGGAGACCCCAGCACAGTCAAGTGACTCTCTGTGGGTTCCATCTGGGGACGCCAGTGATGCTGACAGTACTGGCTTCCACTGTGGGTAGGGCTGGGGGTTTGGCAGATGTCCTACGAGACCCTGTCACCAGTGTCTCCAACTGGCTCAGCCAGGCTGAACCCATCCATCTGGGCAGTGGCCTTCTAGATGCCTCCCTGGCTGGCAGGGATGAAGGCACCTTTCTGTGTGCTGGGGAAGATCTCGGCTATGCTGGAATCCTTACAGGATGCCCTCAGGTCTTCCTGACTGAGCTGGTAGTACTGGGTGGCCTCAAAGCTGGCCTTCACCTCCTGCATGGAGATGAAGGGATGCTGAAGGGCAGCACTGGGTGTGATTCGCTCATGTGAGTCCCAAGTGAGCATCTTCTTGACTAGCTCCACCATCCTGTGCAGATCGCAGCACTTGGCCAGCTCCTCCTGGTGAGGATCAGGCATCGGGTAGACATTCACCACCGCCAGCTGATCCAGTGAGGAAAAGATATGCTTCCTCCTCTCCATAGGCTTTGCCATCACCTTCCCTGGGGGTTTGAGCTGCCAGGTACCAGTGGAACATGGCACACGTTGGAAGAAGGACCGTGTCTTCTGGGCAGCACAGAGCAGCTCGGCCCGGGGTAGGCCCAAGGTGGAGCAGATGTAGCATATCTGCTCGTATTCATCATTGCCGGGGTAGAGCGGCCAACCCAAGTGAAGCTCGGCCATCACGCAGCCCAAAGACCAGATGTCCACCTTCTCGCAGAAGGGCAACCCCAGCAAGATCTCTGGTGCCCGGTAGAAGCGGGTTTGGATGTAGGGCTCCTGGACATGGCAGACCTCAGGGAGCAGGATAGCCGAGCCAAAGTCAACAAGCTTGATGCGGAATGGATAGCGTGCATGGTCCACCAGCATGATGTTCTCTGGCTTAAGGTCAGCATGGATGATGGACAGCTCCTTCAGCTTGACCAGCGCCACCAGCACCTGTGCTGTGATGGTACGGATGTGTCGGACTGGCAGCGGTGAGAAGTTGTTCTGCTTTTGGAAGTCAAAGAGATTTTGCTGCAGCAGCTCAAAGACCAGGTAGGTCCAGACCGTGTCACTGAAGGACTCGAGGAAATGGATGATGTGAGAGTCCTTTGTGTCCCCCTCCTGCAAGACCTGCAGCAGCTTCAGTTCATTCTTCACTACTTGGCCATTGTGATCACAGTTCTTCAGGATCTTGATGGCCACCATCTCCCCAGTGCTCCTGCGCTGCCCCTGGATCACCTGTCCAAAGGTCCCCTTCCCCACCACAGCCATTATGTCATAGCACTCGGCACCTACCACTAGCATCACCGTGGTGGGTTGGCTCCTCACCAGGGGCTCAGGATCCTCCAGCTCAGCACCCGGGGGGACTGGAGACACCTAACTGTCCCAACCCAGCCTCACAACGCTGTGTGTTCCAACATCACTGTGATAACACATGATGTCACAACAGAAGAAACCTGGGTGGAGGAACCCCCTGACACCTAACACTGGTCCCCCTAAATGCAGCCCTGCTCTCCCCAAATCCTTCCACAAACCCGAGAACACATCCCTGGTCCCCCTAAAATGGAGGGATCACAGCCCCCTGAAAACCCATTTTCAACCCCCTAACCGCTTTCCCTGGTCCACCAAAACCCATCCAAGTCCTCCATCACCCATACACAGCCACCCAAAACCAGTTTCTAGTCCTCTAAACACAGTCTTTTGTCCCTCAAAACCCATTCAAGCACCCCAAGATCCATCCCCAATCCCCCAAAACCCATCCAAGGCCCCCAAAACCTCTCCCTAGTCTCCCAAACCTATCTAAGCACCCCATGATACATCCCCAGCACCCAAATTTCCAGCCCAACATAACCCACCGCAGGCCCCTCAAACCCAGCCCTAGGCCCTTGAAATCCACTTCTGTTTCCCTAAAACACAGCCTAACTCCCCTCACCCGCCCTTATTGCCAGCCTCAGAAAACCTGTCCCTGGCCCCCCAAACCCCACACCCAGACCACACAGACATTGTCAAGACTTTTTTGGGGGGTTAACATCTATTTCAGCCAAGCTGAGTGCAAGGAGCTATTAAACACCTCTCCTGATTGAAAGTATGCACAAAATCCTTGAACACCCCCCCAAAAAAAGGATTTGGGGGAGTAAGGGAGTAAAAGAGGACTTGGGGCAATAAGTGATGCTCCACTACTCCATCACCATTTTAGGGGGTCACCAAAGATCCCCATGCTTGGTGGGGGGGTTCATTGATCACCACAGATTTGGGGGCTCAGTGCCAGCTTACACAGCTGAAATTTAAGGGTCCCCTACCCCTCAGTCTCCCCAGACTGAAACATGGGATGACTTCTATCATCACTGGCTACTGGTTGAATTGGGGGCCCCTGGGGAAGAGCTCAGCATTGGGTAACAGCGTCTTCTTCCCCTTGGGTTGGGTAATGGGCGGCTCTGATGGGGACCCCTCAGAGGAGAAACCCAGGCTGGGCACCCCCTGCCAACACTGGACTGTGCCCTCTGCAGCCCTGTTGACATGGGGCTGGGGGCTGGAAGTTCTCCACCTGTTTGTTTTCTCCTTTCTCCTTCAGTGTCACCACTGCTGCTGCCTTTGCACTGCCCATCCTCATTCTCCCCTTACCTTCCAACCCACCCCTAACCAAAACTACACCAAATTTTTGCAATTTGATTCTAGACCAGCATCCCAGAACTGTATCCTTCCTAGTGGTCTCCTTCATCATTCTGTCCATCCCCAGTGGTGCAAATTCAGTACTGGCACCTTCAACACCTGCATGCTGGTGGATTTTGGTATCCTCTGGCTGACTGGATCCTCTGGTTGTTGCACTGAGACAGTGCAACCCACCAGTGGAGATGGTGAACCGCCGGGTCAATGGCTGCACCCACTCATCTTCCATCGTTCCCCTCGTTTTCAGCTTCAACTGGATTGTGTCAGGAGACTACGACTTCTTCCTTCTTGCTGTGCCAATGATTAAGCTCCCAGGTCTTTCCCCACATCTCACTATTTTTGGGGTCCTGTTACAATCCAGTTTAAACCCAGAAGAGCAAAGAAAACTAAGTCTCTGTGTATAAAATGGAAAGAACTTTGAAGGTTCAAAATATACCCCAAAAGTGTGATTAAAACCAAATGGGGTTAGATGTTGGTGCCAAAAAATTGATATATTTTATTTAATAGTAGAAGAGGCAAAGAGAAAGAAAGAGAAAAGAAAGAAATAAAGAACTAGAGAAAGAAGTGTGCATGGGGGGTGGGGGGACAGGGAGACATTGATGGGGTTAAGTAGAAACATACCACCCTTCTGAGGGTCCCAACAACATCTCGTTGCTCCCCTCCATCTGGTCTTCTTGTTGGTGAGGGTCGCCCATCGCCGCGCCACACCACACCACACCACGCTGAAAAGTAGGGAATCCAGTGGATTAATGTACGGTTTGGGCAGGTGGGAACGCCCACGTGCCTCCCTTGCAGGAGGCCAGTTTGACACTGTCTCTTGCAATACCGTGGATTTGTTGCATCATTTGCAGTGTTCCAGTGCAGGGTCTAGGGATCCCTTGGGGGCACCTTTGATGGGCCATGACAATCCCTTCTTACAGTTTATAGTCCTGGCACATTTAGTGTGCAAGCACTCCCTCAGTTTGCACAATGATGGAGCTGGTATCCATCTTTTGAAGGTGGCCTCTTGAAAGATTCCACTTGGCATGTGGTTGCCACTTCTCAGAGGAGGCTTTCTGAAATTCTGGCTGTACGTGTCTTTTGGACAAGATAAGCAGCTATGCTCCGTCTCGGCGTGCAGCTGATCTAGTGTGCAGGCAGCAGGTAACACCCAGTAGCAGTGTTCTGGCACCTTTGGATGGGATCACTCCGGGATGTTTTGTATTTTGGAGGAGAGGATGCCATTTCTTTTGAGATGGGCTTCTATTTCCTCTTTTTGGCAAAGAAAGCGACTTTGGATCTGCTCATTGGGTGGTCTTTGTGAATTCATCGGCTTTTCCAGTTCTGTGGGTTAGAGCTCTTGAACTGTTGCAGTGGGAATGCAAAAGGCAAGCTGCGGAGCTTTTTGCCCTGCTGCTTTTAGTGTGTGATCGTTCCCTGGTGCCGTTCCGTTTGCATCCCGACTCTGTGAGACCGAGAGCTTAGGACGGTACCTAGAGCTGAGGAGGAAAGTGCCGATAGCAGAGTGTTGCTGATAGGTGGATGGGTGCAGTTGTAGGCAGCAGCAACTTTCTCCGCTGGCACTTTCGTGAACTTTGTTTTTGCCGGATGTTTTCAAGTTTGTAGCTGGACTCCGTGAGAGTGAAAAGATTTCTTAGCGCAAAAGGAGTTCATGTTGCCCTTTGAGTGAGGGTGGTACAAATAAGAGTTTAGATTAGATTTATTGTAAAAAAGAGAGTGATCTGACCTAGTCTCTACTCTCCAAAACCCCTAAACCAGCTAAAACTAAGTTCATAGCGCGAGCCGAATCCAAAAGCCTAAAAAGCATATGTAACAAAGAAAAGTAAAAAGTTCAACTGAAAAGAAGACTTCTTACTTCATCTTTAAAGACCCCGGCCCACAACAACCAAGATACACTACACGAAGCGCAAATAACCTTAAGTTCATTATAATACAAAACTAANAAACGAAGATAAGTCATAAATATGCATAAGTGCATTAGAAAGTCTAATGCATATATAATACTTTCAAGAATAAATACAAAGATAAGTACTACAGTCGGCACGCGCCGTTAGTGAGACAAAAACTACCCAGCCGCCCGGCACCGTGACTTTCACTTTATTATCTTATCCCTTATTATCTTTTTATTAAAAACTTTTAAATCCTAACAAAAAAGTAAATTACGTTTTTCACAAATACGTTATCACAGAGGCGTTGCTAATTTCTCTAATTAGAAACTTGAAACAAAGAAATTCACTCAACAGCAATGAATATCATTGTTAAGCAGGCATTCTTTATTTACAGGGCTGGGGCCGCACCATGAGTGCTCCCAGCCACTGGATGAATTAATGCAGTTTATATTTACAAGGCTGTTACATATTCATCACACAGAAAAAGAAATCAATAACATAAAACAGGCATATTTTAAGAAATGATTATACGAACATGGGTTAACTCTCTCATGGTCTTTGTTGCCATCTACTGTCCTTTCATTAGAACACCGTCCCTCTTGTGGTCTTTGGGGGTCATTCCAGTCTTCTTCATTTGTCCTTTAATTGAACTTTCTGAATTGGTGCATGCTCAGTCTCCGTTATCTTGTTTTGAAAACTACAAAAGTGGTTCTTTCTGGTATTATTTCCTTATCATCCTAGATGGCTTACTTCTCAGCCTTGAAGGTTGGTTGTTGATTGGCTGCTTAATTATTTTAAGCAGTATTTATACTCTCTACTTACAAAGACATTACCTATTTGGTTGCATCTTTCCTGAATATTTGTTAGTTCCTAGTTAAACATAATCTACAGATCCTGTTTTTCAACCTTGCTCCCTTTATCTTTGTTATGTGGTAGGGCAAAAGGTCTTAAAAACATTTTGTTAGTTAATTACAGATTTAGTCACATATGATGTGAACTCAGCAACTATCTTTCACTCTCAGCATTGAAACAAGAGTGGAAGTAGCAGAAGAAGGAATAGGGAGTACCTGGGTGGGAGAGCTGGAAGCCGGATGCTGGCAGCAGAGGAGAAAGCAAGGAAGGTGCTTGTTGATTCTTGGGCAGTCTGGTGCCACACAGTGGTTGTGTCAGTGGGAAGCATTAGACTGGCAAGTGAATGGAAAAGAGGTTTGGCTAATTGGTCCCCCTGGAAATGTGTGGAGTTTCTCCTGTGAGTAGAGACACCAGCCTGGCTGTTACTCCCGCAGAAGTTAAGTGAAAGCAAACCGTGTACTTTATCTTCATTTTAGTGGTAAGTTACACTTGATTTCTAACCAACATTTATTTTGCTAGCTTGAGTACCTTGAGTACCTTGATATCGTGCATTGTTTTATGTTAAGATGTAATCTGCTAGTATTTTTTTTTAAATTTTGTACTGAGTAGTACTTACTACCCTCTGATTAACATCTTTCATCTGTTATCTCCTGTCTGTTTAATAAGTCATTAATTTTATAGGTAGACCTGATCTGCTATCCTTAGAAATTTCAGGCCAGCGTAATTTCTAAAATGTAGACTGTTAAGGCTAAGGCAGGGCTTGTCTGAAGCTCACACTGATCCCGTGGCATGGGCCTGGCTGGCCTTGGCCTCCTGGGGGCTGGCCTTGGCCTCCTGGGGGCTGGCCCTGGCCTCCTGGGGGCTGGCCCTCGGCTGATGCTGACACACCGGGGCACCAGGCTTTCTCTTCTGCGTAAAAGAACCGTCTGTCACGGCCAGGTGCCCACGGCCAAAAGCGGGATGCTGCCTCCTGAAATTGTGAACATCCAAGGATTGCCCCCAAAAGAAAGCTACCAGGACCAAGAGGTCTGGCTGGCCTTAGCTTCCCGGGGACCACCTCTTATCTACACCTGAGACACCGGAGCAGTGGGCTTTCCTTCCTGTGGACAAGCACCGTCCTTCAGAGCACGCACCTGTAGAGGGAAGTGAGGTTCTGCCTCTGGACACTGTGACCATCAGAGGATTGCTCCCAGAAGAAAGCTACCAGGGCTGATGGGTCTGGATGGCCTTGGCCTCCCAGGGAGTGCCTCTCACACACACTGAAATGCCAAGCTTTCCCTCCTGTGGAGAAGAACCGTCCTGTGGCCAGGAGCTTGAGGACAAAAGTGGGATTCTGCCTCCTAAAACCGCAAACGTCCAAGGGCTGCTCCCAGTGAAAAACTGCCAAAATTGACAGGTCTGGCTGGCATTGGCCTCCTAGGAGACGCCTTGCAGCTGCCCCTGAGACACTGGTGCACATGGCTTTTCTTCCTTTGGGAAAGTGTGGTCATTTTTGGCCAGGTGCTCATTGCACAAAGGGGGATTCCACCTCCTAAAATTGCAAACGTCCGAGGACTCCTCCCAGAAAAAACCTGCCAGAACCAGCAGTTCTGGCTGGCCTTGTCCTCCCAGGGCTGCCTCTCAGCTGCTCCCGAGACACTGGAGCATTGGGCTTTCCTTCCTGCAGAAAAGAGCCATCCTTCATGGCATGGATCTGTGGAGGCGAGTGGGATTCCGCCTCCGTAATCTGCGAGTGTCTGAGGATTGCTCCCAGACAAAATCTGCCAGGACCAACAGCTCTGGCTGGCCTTGGTCTCCTGTGGGCTGCCTCTAAGCTGGCCCCAGGACACAGGGGTGCTGGGCTTTATTCCTGTGGAAAAGAACCATCCATCACGGCCTGGAGCCTGTGGACAGAAGTGGGATTCTGCCTCCTAAAATTCTGAATGTCCGTGGGTGGATCTTAAAGGAAAGCCACCAGGACCAATGGGTCTGGCTGGCGTTGGCCTCCCAGGCTCCACCTCTCAGCTGCCCCTGAGACACTGGGCATGGGGCTTTCCATCCTGTGGAAAAAGGCCTTCCATCACCCGTGGCCTAAAGTGGGGTCCGCTTCCAAATTCTGTACATCCCAGGACTGTTCCATTCCAGGACCAATGGGTCTGGCTGGCCTTGGTTTCCCAGAGGCCACCTCTCAGCTGCTCCTGAGGCAACAGGACACCAAGCTTTCCTTCCTGGGGAAAAGTGATGTCCTTTGCAGCCAGGTGCCCATGGCTGGACTTTGGATACTGCGTACTAAAGCTGTGATGGTCTGAAGATTGCTCTCAGATGAGCACTGACAGAACCCATGGGTCTGGCTGGCCTTGGCCCCTCGGGAGGCCACCTCTTAGCTGCCTCCATGACACTGTGGAGCCAGGAATCATTTCCTGTGGAAAAGAGCCATTCTTCTTTGTCCAGATGACCATAACCAAAATTGGGATGCCAGGATGGCATCCACTGTCACCTGCCTGTGAGATGCAGAGACTGAGCTGAGATCCCATCTCATCACCAGCCCTTTCTCCAGAAGCACTCACCCCACAGCAAGTCCTTCCCTGACCCTAACAGCAACTGACAGTCAAAAGGTAAATCGTTATCGTAATTTAGCACAAAAAACCCCCGCAGAGAGGTGAGCTGGCCAGGGGATGCTGTGGCAGAACTAAGAACAGAAGGCAGAAAAACATGTTTGTCAGTTCTGCCTCTTATCGTCATTACTGTTCCTGGAAACGGCATAATGGAAATTTGCCTGCAAATAATCCAGCTCCTATTGCCACTTATACCACCCTGGATGCTCTTGAGGGGAAAAATGCTATCACTTCCATGCATACTGTAAAAGAAATGCTAGAATCTGTCATTGGAAGATAGAAAAAACCTTTTCTGAATCATAGAGTCTTGTGGGGACAAATAACATTCTAGCAATTTCCAGATATGAATTTACCTGAAAACTTTGCAAACCTCCTTGTTTCTTCCTCTCTCCATGTGAAAGCTGGCTTCCATGCACCATATCCAGATGAAACATTAGCTGTTTCCTTTTAAACTGATTGTGTTACTTTATTGGGATTGCTGTTAGCCCTGTGTAATAGATTCTGTCAAACACTTCCCAGTCTGGAGCTGAGAAAGAGCAGTGAAGCACCAGGCTCCAGCGAGCAGCAAACCACAGGGATGTACCAAATGATCCACAGGCAACTTGCTTCAGGAGAGGTAAAAGTGGGAGAAGACCAGCTGGAGAAGGTACACCTGGCTGCTCAACAGGAATGAAGGGCAGGTACCCAGGAGTGTGAGGTGTGCCTGGGCTGACAGGCAGGCCGTGGCTGAGTCCCATACTGCAGGACTGACCCTCGTGGCCCACTGGCCCCAAAGCTGGGCACACAGCTGGAGCAGTGCAGGCAGGTCTCCACGCTGGGGGCCACCTGCTCCTCCCAAACTGCTCGTTCCAACAACCACAGCTCTGTCTGCCACTTGCTGTCACAATGGACTGTTTCTATCATGCTCCATTGAGCCAACAGGGTCCCAAGTGTGATAATGCTGCTACCAAAAAGGAGAGGATGTGCTGAGCCGGAGATCAGCTTTTAGGGAGACCCACAGAGATGTAAATGGGGACCAGGCTGCTGTGAATCTGTCCTGGAATTAAAGGGCAGTAATAAAACAACTGTTACCTTGTGAGCAGGGCTGACTTTGGAGAGAGTTTCTGCTCAGAAACACCAGCACGAAGCCTGTGGCCCTGCTGACAAGCACAGCACAGCCAAAACCTGAATGTCTGGCCTGGGCAAGGCTGAGTGTCTCTTCCCAGCTGGGAGGGAGTGAACAGGGTCACATCAAGGCACTGACATTCCAGTGCCTGCAGTAGGAATGGATCTCCAAATCCAAACGAGTTCCCCGTGAGTTCTGCTACAGCTTCCCTCAGTATCGGGCACCTCTTTTCCAGATTCCTCCATGCTCCCTAGTGCCCTTCCCTTTCCTCACATTCCCTCAGCTGCTTCCCCTATGTTAGTCTGTCCTCCAGCCCCTTTGCAGATGCTGCTGACCACCTCTGCACCACAAGATATAGCACCATCTCCTTCTCCAAAAGAAGCATAATAACTCTCTGGTGATAAAACTTGCTCTTTTTTGTAATCAGATGGAGTTCAACATATAGGACCAGAATTTTTCTTCATTGCTACTGTTCCTATTCCATGTCAATTAGTTGTCTGACCTTTAAGAAGGCCTCAATTTTTAATTTTATTTTTCTTTTTGCTAACCCTTAAATGCTTATGACCCTGTACAGGAAATGGTAAAGGTCTTCCTTTGGAACAATTAACATTTCTGATCATTCTTTCCTCTTACCACTTTCTCTGTTACCTGACTCACCCCTTTGGAAGTCATGTTCCTTGATGCTCTCCTGCCCTCAGCTGCACATGGCCTGAGTGGATTTCTGGCACTTCACAGTGAGGGCAGATCTCTCTGAAACCAGTGCACCTGTGAACACAACCATGGGAACCTGGGGTGGGCATGCTCCAGAAGGAATTTCTGCATACAGTAACTAGAAAAGGCTTGCCTCTCCAAGGATTTTGTCTCACAGTTAGCATGGCTCCAGCAGAGATGCAGAGCGGGTTCAGAAGTACAGCAGAATATGCTTCCACAATCACTTGAGAGAACCTCCATCTCTTTGTGATGAAGGCTGCACGTACAACATGCAGTGGGAGAGGTTTTGTCGTTCAAGAAAGAAGCCTCTGACCTCTCCTCAGTGTGTCTGTGCAGCAGCAAAGACTGGGCACTGCAGGAACACAAGAGCTATCGCTGTGTCTGGCACCAAATGCCACACTAAGGAATGAGATCATTTCTCAATTGCTCTCCTCTATGGCCTGGATATTTGCTGTCTTTTGCCTGTTTGTTGCCTGGTCTGGGTTCAGGTCACCATGTTTTGAAGCACGTAGCAGAATCACACCAAGCTTCCAGAAGTTTCTGGTTCCCAAAGGTAAGGAACTCAGCTGCAGCTGAAGGAAGAGCTAAAATACCTTCCTGTCATTGGAGACTTTGCTCTCTGCCCTCAATTTACAAAGGCGACTGAAATAAATAAAGCAATATTTAGCTGACAGTCGTGAGCCTTCCTGGAAGGGGAAACCAATTCGTTCACAGGCTTGAAATTACAGCTCATTAAACAGGCCAGGTTTGCAGTTTTGCCTGGCACTGTGCTCCCCAGGGCCCTGGAGGAGTCTGCAGATGGCTCTTTTAGCCATGGCTTTTCACTGGCACTAATCTAACAAACCCAGGGAAGACATGGCAGGAGCCTCATCCCTGCTCAGAGCAGGTGCAAGGAAGAGGAGGAGAGGAGGAAGGACCGTGGGGATGCTGCTCTCACACCATGCACGACTTTGAGCCTACCACAGCTCCCTGGGGAGGGGGGTTGTGCTACCTTCTCTGTCTGCCAACCCCAAAGGGGCTGCAGGAGGATGAGGGGAGGGCAAGCAAAACGCTTCAGTAGTGTGTTCAAAGCCTTCTGTTATTTGACCGCATGCAAAGTTAAACATTCCAATTATTCCACCAAAAATCTTCCTCAAAAATAAATACTCACTATGAAACACTTCTAATTAAAAATACATGTTTTCTGCTGAAACATTTTGCCTGGCTCCAAGCAGGAGGCATTTCAGGCTGTGCAGTCTGGAGTTACTGTTTACTGCCCTGCACTGACCTCTGTTATACCAGACTTGTCCCACTGGTGGCAAGACTGACTGGACAAGGGTTGGATAGAAACATTCCTTTACCATTTGGAGGGATTGCTCATGCACTGCACCTCGTGGGAATTCCAGGACCTCACCAGGGGTGTTAACACACGGGCTTGTGAGACTGGGAGAGCCAGAGAAGGCTTTGCTCGACTGGGAGAGCCCTAACCAGGAACTGCAGATAGTGTGGGGTTCTGGTTACTCCTCTCCTACAGCTTAAGGACGCAAGACACGTGCAGGGCCATCATATACATGATCTTGTTCTTAACACAGAATTAGCTTTGTTTAGCAAACTCCTTGCTGGAGATGCCTGGCTGCAGGTTGCTGCAGCAGCCCTTAAGTACCAAGGAGAGGTCTCCTGTGGGGTCCCTGCTCCAGCAGCCCTTGGCAATTCAAGCCCCACTAGCCATGAAGCTTTTGTCCTTGAAAGGCCTGCACTGAGATCCCTAACATTTGTAATAATACCCCCATCTTTATCTGCTTCACACATCACTGTGCTATAACTGCAATTCCCTGGCTCCACTTCCCCATCTTTTGCATATTTTAAAAGCCCTGAACTCCATCCTACACATGACTAAGAAAGAGCATTCCTCAGACTTCTGGGTATTTAACTTGGTTAGATTTCTCATCTTACTTTGTAATAGCATTTTGTCTGGCTCTTCTGCTAGACCTGTGCTGTCATTTCATGTTGTCCACACTTTTCCCTCTTCTTCCCCCATCATTTTAACAAGGGAACTTTCCTCTCCCTGAACCTGGTAGCACTCTTTAATACTTTGACTGCTTGCTTACTGAAACTGCTGTTCTGAAGAAAGATGAATGTCACTCTTCAGCAGCCTCTTGCTCCAGCCAAGCTCCATCAGTAATTCAGCCAGGCCTCAGTAACACTGGCTCTGAGTGAACGACACTAATGCCAATTAACTGACTGAAAGGGCTCAAGAGATACAGGGAAGAGGTTCCTCTCAATTTTTTGAAACCTTCTTCTGAACTTCTAAAGATTGAGTTAGTCCAACGAGTAAAGCTCAGAGCAGTTTGACACAGTTCAAAAGGTGCCAAGAGGCTTAAGCAATGGATGTGCTGAAGCCCATCAGGCTCCATTCCCTTGCCTGTCTCCACCTGCTCTGACATTACATTGTACGTTACCTGGGACAAAGCCTATCCCTGTTTGTATGCTCCTGGCTTAATGAGATGCTGGAACACGACTGCAGCATGTCGAGACAAACATCATCTTTGTGACTCTCTGCTTACGAACAGCCTTGCTTAACTAGCCCTAGGCAAAAGGCAGCTAAAACTCTGAAAATTTGTTGCCCACCTAGAGACAGTGCAAAAGTGGTCAGTGCTCGGCTCTACACAAGGACTCAGTTTCCTCCTGTTGAGCCTTACCCAAATTTCCAGTGTCTCTTCAACCGCCAGGTCCCTTGGCCACCACATCCTGCAGTGTAACAGCTCAGACACAAATTTCTGGAAGGGATGATTGATCTGTAGACACAACTGCCTTGCAGGTGCCAAACACCATTCCAGCAGCTCGCAGGGCACATAGACCTGTGGCAGTGCTCAGCACAGGGGTGATTTTTAAGTCCTGAAGCTCAGAGCTGCTCAGGTGGAACCAGCTACAGCTGCACAAGCTCCTGCTCCCTCTCTTGCTGCATTCATTTAATGAGTGCTTGATTCAGGCACTGATCTCTGTCTTCTCACATTGAAGGCACTCAAGTGCTTGGAACTGTCTGTGGAGAACAGTAACCTGGAATCACTCAGAACCTATATATATAGGGCCCTGTGGTCAGAGTTTGTGTGACCTGGATGAGAAAGAGTCTTGTCTTCCTGCTCTCATCACTGGCCACTTGCTGAACTCACGTATTTGGAGAGAGCTCAAAGAGCCAGAAGGAATAATTAGCTGTGTGGAAGCCAGCAACAGATTTGAGGAAGCTCTTTCCCCTCTGGGCATTGTTGTACTCACCAAGGGTGGGTGAAAGGCTTGAACTTGTTAATAGTTGGCTGCTGCTCTAAGGCCTTCCCGGACTGTCGTCCTTGTCTCGATTGCCATTCTAGGGGAAAGTGCCAGAGCTAGTTTTCTGTCAAGTATGAAGGGCTGAGTGAGGTTCAGGTCCCACAGGAATTTAAACAGGAGCAGCTAGAACCAGTCTCCATTACTGCTCTGCTCGTTATAAAAATACAAAAGTTGAGCAATGAAAATGCCTCATTAACCCAAACTAATTGTGTGAGAAAGAAGACAGTCACCCAGATAGTTAAGAGAAAAATAGGTGTTATCTTCTCAACACAAGAATACAGAGATCTAGACTCAGCTCTGCAGCTCAGCAATGCTTTCCAAACCCTTGTGACCACAAAGAAACTGTACTAATACTGGTGGTAGAAGGAGCCACTGGGAAAGAAGTGCTAAGTCTCATCAGAAACAGGAGAAAGCAGGAGAGTATTGACCCCACAAACCCTCTGCTGTGGGCACACAGCGGCTGGACAACCTACATTGTTTGTAGGGTCACTATTATGGCAAAGCTTGCTAAACCTTGCTAAAGTCTGCTTCTTCTAGTTCTCTTTTACCAAGCCAAAAAGCCTCTCAGAAGGAGCATTTCTGTCTTCTCCTGATGCCACCTAGTGCCTTTCCCCAGCCTGCTCAGCTGGAGCTCAGTGGTTCAGCCCTCAGAGCCCCTGAGCCACCACAATTTCTGCAGAGAAAGCAGGGTGCAGCTCAGTGGGGCCAGGACTGACAGAAACTGCCTGACAGCAGCAGGGAGATGGGCAGCTGTTAAACCACTTGGAAAACTGTACCAGAGACAGCACCTGGACTGGAGAACAGCTCGGATGGCAGGTACTGAGTCTGCAGCACAGAGGGTGACAGAAGCTGCAGGAGCTATTGGGCAGCCACACTGCAATACAAAACATGCAGTGGGATCACTCTTCAGGGCTTACTTGTGGTGATAACTTGTCATCCCTAAAGATAAGTGAGAGAAGAGGTCAGACCAACTAGAGAGTGCACCTGGAAGCACAGCAAACCTTCAGGATCTCTGTTTTCCCCCTAGGGTCCCCCCCAAAGAACACTGACCCACACTGACGTCGCCTTAACCAGAGCCGAGTGTTTAATTGAGTGCAAGGGAGTGACAACGGCCCAGTGGTTGTGCTGGGAGGGTGATTCCCACTGTGCAGGGGCACGGAATCTTCAGGACAGAAGTAAAGAAGTAGAGGCAGATCCATCTTAGAGTCCAATGAAAAACAACTTACGCATCTGAGGGCAGCATTGGAAATGAGGATGCCTCCTAAGGACTTGCAAATGCTCAGGCCTGAGGCATCTCAGCGTGACTGAGATGAGAGATTTGTCAGCACAACTGACTCCCCAACACCAGTACTGAACAGCAGGCAGTGGAGCTAAGGTTTGCTTTTTATATATATATATTTATATATATTTTTAATATATATACAAATATATATATATATGTAAAGCACCTATTACCATATTGATAAAAATTCTTTAGAACCACTCTGAGGGCAGAGGTAAGAACAGGAGTCAGCCTGTTGGTACCTCAGCACTTCTGTTTCTAATCAATTAAAAAAATTAACAACAACAACGAAAAAACAAACCAAAACAAAAAAAACCCCAAAAAACAAAACCAACAACACAAAAAAAAAAACAGAAAACCCCCAAAAAACCAACAAAAAAACCCAACCAAACCCACAAGACTGCTGCCAGCCTGCCTGGCTGGTGTTTAATACTGCTACTCCATCAGGGTTGGAGGGAGACCTGTTGTGAATGGCAACAGTTTGCACTGTGACTTCCCCAGCCGTCCTGCAGAGCAGTGCAGGAGTCACAGGAGGGCACCGGGACACAAAGGCTCAGAGCCACTACCAGTGAGAATGTGTCAGCAGCAGGGAGCTCCCACCAGGAGAGACCGAGCTAACCGTGCACAAAGCTCGCTCTCTCTCTCCCTCTGTGCTTAAGGCTGAGTCGGGGACCCTTTGGACTCTTCCCAGACCACCAGACAGAAATGTGTCAGTCATAAATACATCACAGAGGCTGGGGGCGTGTGGGGTGCGGTTGGGATGGGAGAATTTAGAATGGGTGCAGAGAGGAGAGAAAGGAAAAAGACATCTTACGTTTCCAGCACTGGAAAGAACAGTTTTGACCTCACGCAATAAGTCACTGGACCTTTTCAATAGTCTTATCTGGCTTATGCCTCATCATCTTTAACACATCAGAGGGAATGTTGGCTGGCCAAGGGTTAAACAATCCCACACAGTGGAGAGCAAATCTGCAATCTGCTGAGAAGATCCCAGCCACATCACTGATGATCTCAGAGTCCAACGTGAAGGAAGGAAGCAGTGTCTTGGTCTCACACATCGCTCAGGGCCTGCAGAGAGCCAAAGACACACAAAGAGTCAGGAGGGACCTGCCACAGCTCTACCAGTCCGCAGCAGAAATATCAATCACCACCTCTGCAGCACCGTTATGGTATTTGCCTTCATCTGTACGACACTCTAAGGAGTTTTATTCTGGAACCTGCAATTGCAGCCCAGTGGGGAGATGACGGAATAATGTGGAAATATCCTTCAAGAAGCCAGACTGAACTATGCTGGAGCATCGTTTCTTTACCCTCTGGCTTGCGCTAGAAACCACAACCACATTCTATCTAAGACTTGTGGAGCTTTCCAGTGGGAAACACCAGTTCTGCAGGCTCTTCGACCTGGCTTTGCTAAGTGAACTAGGAGTGATCTGTCATCAAGGCATGGGCCATCAGCCCAAAGAGCAGCTCCTAAATGAACTCCAGTCTTCCCTGAATGACTCATCTCTGTCATACAAAATGCTGAGCTGCTCCAACTTGCCCACAGAAGTCTTTGGGGCTGCAGGAAACCCTCAGTCCTGTCTACACCCACTCCGACCTCATCCTTGAGGGAGGCGTTGTGGCACAGCCTGCCTTACCTTCCGTGCAAACTCTGGCAGAATGAACGCTGCCCGGTGAATATCAGAGTTGTAGTATTTCAGACTCCTCTCCTCTACCTGCTGCTGCGAGAGCTGCTGCACGGGCTCCCGGAAATTTGTGTTCTGCAAAAACAAAGTCAAGTAGCTCTGAGTGTTTGGGTAAGGAGCCAATGGTTGTGTGACAGGCACCCTGATGCCTAGCAGAGAACTGAGATGACTCACAGGAAAACAAATAACTTTCTGTTCTAGTATGAGGTCAAAGGTTCTGCGTAGCCCCAGTCCCACGGGCTGGGGTTTATGCCCTCTAACTCCTGTGACCAGCCCTTATGCACAGATGTCAGTGCATGAGGTCAGACTGCATGAGCCATGTGCCAGATGAAGCTGTGAGAGTGCCCGAGCATCCAAGGAATAAAGCTTTGCTCTTCAAAGGAGAATCCACGTTTGTGTTAAGTTGGGCACAGTGCATGCCGCCAGCATCCCAGATTAATCATGTACAGCAGCAGCAATGCTGGCAACCTAAACCCATCTGGCAGTCACATTGAAGCAGACTGGGAAAAGAGTAAACTTCAGTGGTCTGACAGAGCTACCAGCCCACATCCTAACACCAGCTCTCACTTGGAGGCCTCTGTGAACGGATTACCAGTCACAGGCTGATTCTTAGCAGGTGCCCACTTTGTAACAGTCAGCACCAATAAGCCAAAGCTTTAACATGCTCTGGAAATTGGTAGTGACTTCCTCCCTTCTGAGTTTGTTGTACTAGACAGAAAATGATTACTGTTTCTAAAGCAACTGGTCAATTGTGCACTTCATCCAGCACTGAGCAGGCTGCACTGCAGCTCTGGGCTGGCAGAGCCAGGGCCCATCGAGAATCTCGAGGCCCCACCACTGGGAGAGTTCAGTGCCACAGCTCGAGCTCTGCAGGGGACAGCCTCAGGCAGGCTTCTAGGGAATGGAAAAGGGCACTTGAGGTGCCTGAAACTCACAGGGTTCTTGCTGCAGAGCATGAAGCCAATCTGCCCACTGGGATATGTGGGAATGGTGCAATATGCGTATTCCACAACCGGGAACAGAGACTTGCAGAACTGACGCATCTCCTTAATGAGATCCAGGTGCAGCCACTGGCACTCACCTACAGGGAGAAAGGAAGTCAAGATGCAAGGTGAGAGCTGCTCCTCTTCTCTGCACAGAACTGTGCCAGATTAACAGTGGTTCCAAGTCTCAACCTGTACAGCTCATGTAGTTTCAAAGACAAGACAGGACCCTTATGCCAGTTTTGCTAAGCCAAGTCCAACAATTAATGAGCAGACATAGACAGATCAAAACCACTGCTTTACCTGGGAGATGACACGTTTCACTCCCTGCATCGCATCTCCCCAAGAAGAGTCCCCTCTGTGCCTCACACTTGGTATGTAAAGGTCTGGCATCAGCCTCTGCTCAGGGACAGCATCCTCACCTTGGCAGCAGAGAATCCCATCTTCTCGCAGGGCTGTCTTCATCAGCTGGTAATAAGATTCTTTGAACAAACTTTCTGCAGGACCTGGGAGAAAGGTGAATAAAGAAAAGTTTTGAGCCTGGGTGAACCCCAGCCTGCGCCTAGCAGGGCAAAACAGTCAGGATTTTAGCTTTGCTAAATAGCAAGCCCAGGTCATCTACTAAACAAAGGCCTAGCAGTTGCCTCTTGCTTTACGGAGCATTTTCAAAGCAGAGCTCCTGCTCCAAACTGCCTTTTAGAGATGCCTCTCTGTGTTGACTCGAGCAGGATTGAAGGTGACTCAGGTACTCATTGAGGGGTTTCTAAAATGAGGTGCCATATCTACATTTGGTCCCTCTCTACCTCAGTTTCCCCTTCAGAAATACAGCAGCCTCACCATAGCCATCTTCAGGGTAGGTACTGCCCCAAGAATGTGTGAGCCACTGCTTTATCAGCAGGCATGTGTGCAAAGCTGCCTTTGCCAGGGCATCTTGTGTCCCCATAAGTGTGCCCTTGTATCCCCATAAGATTGCTGGACTCAGGGAACAACTCTGCCAGAAGAAATAGATGCTGGAGTTGAATTTTGAGGAGAGAAACATAACAGCTGGCTTGAAGGCCTGCTAATACAATTTTATGGTCTCCATCTTTCCCTTTCCCTACTAAAAGAACCAAGCTGGCAACAGTCTTTTCACTTGAAAGGATCCTGAGCAGGCTGGCATAACTTCTAAGAGGTAGGCAGAAGAAAAAAACTGAAGGAGGTATGTGGAAAGCAGTGCCCTTTTATGGCTAGAATTCTTACCCATGGGGTCAGACGAGTCCGTGATAATCACATCAAAGGCTTCTTGATTTTGTTTCATGAACTCAAAACCATCTCCCACATGCAAGGTCAGTTTAGCACTGGAATATCCCACTGCCATCCCTGGGAGGTATTTTTTAGATACCTGGATCACATCCTGCAACAGAGAGAGCACAAGTGGGTCAGAAGAGGCTTACAAGAAGCTGCTTCTCAGACTACTGTGCAGTTGTGACTGGAAGAACAGCAAACGAGTCATTTCCTTTGGTACCTTCAGCGCAAGCCTGACTCGCCAGTGAAATCCATAAGAGCTGCCAGCATCTTCAGCCAGCAAGCTGCTCATATCAGCCCTTTCCTACAGCCTCAGGGTTCAGTGACACTGGCGGTCTGTCCATGCCAAACTCAGCAAAAACCTGGAGCTTCAAAAGCTCCCTGAGGAACCGAGCAAATGTGATTACAGGTCAGACTGCTCTGTGCTCTTTTTCCCTACAGAACATCACTTGCATAGGTGATCTCAGCTAAATCAATTTATTTTGCTTCCTAAGTAAAACCATGCCAGCACGTTTCTGAATCCAAGATGAGAAATATCCCCATCTCTGCACTATAGCCACCATATCAATCCCCCTGTAAAATAAAGTTTTCTCTCTAAAATCGTTAGACAGCCACTGCCCAGGGCCCAGCAATTGTACTGAACACTACCAGCTTCTCACAGCTGGCAAAAACAAAAAAAATATGCTGGTGTCAGGCAGTGCTTGTTAAAACCAGCCATGTTTGCCTACTTAGCTGGCAGACAGAGCACACAGTCTCATATAGCAGTATTTCCTGTTGTTAATAAAGCTTTGCTCTGAGCAAAACTTTTTGAGAAAGTAAAATGTCAGGCTAAGTAAAGTAAAGTAAAACTGGCTGAGAGGAGGACTGGGAAAAGAGTAAACTTCAGTGGTCTGACAGAGCTACCAGCCCACATCCTAACACCAGCTCTCACTTGGAGGCCTCTGTGAACGGATTACCAGTCACAGGCTGATTCTTAGCAGGTGCCCACTTTGTAACAGTCAGCACCAATAAGCCAAAGCTTTAACATGCTCTGGAAATTGGTAGTGACTTCCTCCCTTCTGAGTTTGTTGTACTAGACAGAAAATTATGACCATTTCTAAAGCAACTGGCCCATCTATCACAGAAGCAAATCCTCACTGCTTATTCCCTGCTTTCGGTTACAAGAGGCTGCTCAACAAAGCAACCATCCTCCTCGGCCAGGAGCAGCACTTTGTTCGGCAGTGAGGGAGAGGGAAAAGCAGCACCTCCGCAAAGCCAGGGCACTCCTCCAGATCCCGTGCTTGGCCCACGTCTGCCTGGAAGGGCCTCAGTCGTATGTGTGTGAAAGAAATCACATGGAAGAGGCAGCCAGCTGCCACGTAGATGACTTGTAAGGCAAAGAGGTGGCGCTGTCATTGTCACGCCAGCAGAACCAGCAGCAAACGCGCCCGGAGCTGACGAGAGACAGCAGGTGAAACCGCGGCTTCCGTGGATGCTGTGAAGTCGGACTCGTTTTGCTGGGCAGCCCACCCGCCCCGAGGCCCGAGGTCCCGGGGCTCCTGCACGCAGCCGGGAGCCCAACGCACCTCATCGATTTCGCACTGCACCACGGACTCCACGGTCGGGTGTTTGACCACCTCTCGCAGCACTCCCCCGTCGCCGCCGCCGATGATCAGCACCTGGCGGAGAAGAGGCAGAACACGGGGTGTCAGCGGGGTCGGCTCGGGGGAACTTTCGCTGCACGGCCCAAGGAGAAAGGCGTGAAAGCCCTGCGGGCCCATGCTGCCCGGCTACCGGAGATGAACTGCGGCGCCCACGAGGCTGCCGGCCCCTCTCGTCCGAGTGGCCCACGACAGGCCCCGGCCGCGGCAGCCCCGCAGGGGCCGGGCTGGGTCTGTAGAGCCCGGCCGGGGGGACCCCGCGGTGCGGGCCGGAGACGACTCACCTTGCGGGGGTCGGGGTGGCTGCAGAGAGGCAGGTTGGCGATCATTTCCTGGTAGGAGAACTCGTCCCGCTCCGTGCACTGGATCACCCCGTCCAGGACCAGGACGTTGCCGTACGTGGTGCTGGGCAGAGCGGGGAAGAGGGGTTGGAGCCGGCCTGGGGCCGCGCTCCCCCGCCCCCTCTCCGCGCCGCCAGGCCCCGCCGCATGGCGCTGACCGGCCCCGCCACCCGCCCGCCGCCCCGGGCCGCCCTCCCGCACCTGCGGAAGACGAGGATCTCCTGGTAGCGGGAGCGCTGGTGGTGCAGGAGCTCCTCCACCTGCAGCGACATGGCCTGGCCGGGCCACAGCCGGCACGTCTCGCGGAACCAGCCCTCGCGGATCAGGGCCGCCGCGCCGCGCTCCATCTCGCAGCGGAGCG
>VWPU01002700.1:0-143623 GCA_013398955.1 Callaeas wilsoni | reverse complement strand
GCGGGGGCGGGGCGGCGCGGCGCCAAGATGGCGGCGGCGATGGCGGTGGCGGGCGGTGCGTGAGAGCTCCCGCGGCCCCCCGGCCCCGGCGGGATGTGCGAGACCTACTCCCGCTGGCTGCTGCGGGTGTCGGTGGCGCAGATCTGCCAGGCCCTCGGCTGGGACTCGGTGCAGGTCTCGGCCTGCGACCTCCTCACCGACGTGCTGCAGCGGTACCTGCAGGGGCTGGGCCGGGGCTGCCACCGCTACTGCGAGCTCTGTGAGTGCGGGCTGGGGCTGGGCCGGGGGGGATGCGGCTGGACACGGCCCTCAGAGGCCACTGTGAGTGGCCCTGCTTGAGCAGGGTCCGGACTGCCAGTCTCGGCCGTCCCGCCAGGGAAGGAGCGCTGGGGGCTGCTGGGGCAGGGCAGGAGCACGGGGCGGTGGGATCTGGGCAGGGCAGGAGGGCACATGGAAGTGGTTTGGGGCAGTGCTGGCCTCGGGGGGTCAGGGCGGCAGGGCACGGGAAGGTGGGATTCTGGTAGTGATGGAGTCTGGGAGACAGTGCAGGAGAGTACGGGGAGATTTGGATATGGACTGTATCTTACTCATTTTTTACCTTTCTTTGAGATTCGCAGGGGTGTGGAGGACAGGGCAGGAGGGGACAGGGAGGTGAGTCTGGGTAGCAGTCGCTGGGGGAAGGCTGTGCGGTATCATCGTGGAGGCGTGGGGAGGGCAGCTGGAAGCTGCTTGTCAGGCAGTGCCAGGAGCTGGGGGTGCTTGGCAGGGGAGGGTCATGGAGCTGTGGTCATTTGGGCAGGGCAGGAGAGTGCGAGGAGGTGGGATTTGAGCAGTACAGGGGTCTTTGGGTCAGTGGGTGCGAGGTGTGGGTTTGGGGAAGATCAGCCCAGGGGCCGGGGCTGGGGGATGTGGGGAAGGGGAGCCAGGCTGTGGAGCAGTGCACAGGACTCAGAGGGTGGGGAGGGAAGCCGTGGGGCATCGCTGGTGTAAAGGGGCCCTGGTGCCAGGGAGGACTGTGAGGCAGTGGCTGTGGATGAGGAGTTGGGACTGTGGGGCTGGAGTTGGAGAAGAAGAGGCTATATGGCAGTGGGTCTGGGGTGTCGGGACATGGGGCTGCTGTCCCACCCTGTCTGGCTACAGCATGCAGGGTGCTGGGGAGGAGGAGACACGAGAACAGGAGGGAGAGAGAGGACTGTTGGCCCTGTTGCTGGGCTGTTCTGAATCTGGTAGGGGGGTGAACTGGGGGGAGAAGGGGCAGCCAGCCCCTTTTCCTGGTGGGATGTGCACATGGGAGGATGTGGTGCTGTGTTGTTGTGGCTCATCTTTGGGTCATCTTTTGTGCCCTGGGGGCAGTGCTGAGGGGGCTGTGAGGGCCCACTGCGGGTGGGGATGTGTGTTTAGGGTTCACTGTTCTGGCACAAGGGGAAGTGCTGAGGATGGAGGATGTAAGGTTTGGACTCACTCCTGCATGGGGAGGGAGAGGTATGCCTGGAAGTCCTGTTGCTGAGGTGCTCTCGTTTGGGAATGTTTGTGTAGAGAGGGAAGCAGTGGTACTGTGGGACTGGGAACATTTGTGTGGGGAATGTGAGATGTGAGAAGGCAGGGATGAAATAATATTTTTGGGGGGAAGTGGAGGTGTAGTGTACAGGATGTGGGAGTGTGGCAGGGCTGCACATGGAAATTGTAGAGTGTGTGTGCAGAAGGAGTGGGTTGTGGCTGGGGATAATTTGGTGCACATGGCATGAGGTATGAGTGTCCTCTTGTGGATGCAGTGGAAGAGGCTTGGCTTGATACGTGCGGGACTTGAGTTGGCCAACGCTGCCGCTGAGGTGCTGCAGAAGGAGCTGGAAGTGATGGTGGGGGGCAGGATGCCCAGGGCCTCACTGGGTTTGGGGTGAGGTGGTGCTGGGGTGGGAGCATGGAAGGGGTGAGTTTACAGTATGTGGGAGAAGAGAAAGAAGAGAGGCCTGGGAATCAGTGCCAAGGACTGCTGGCTGGGTCACACAGGAGTGTGGAATGTGGGTGTTGATGGGATTAGGGAGGGAGTACCACTGCTGGGTCTACAGTAGAGGATGCAGTTGTGTGTCCCTTGGGATTGTGAGTGTCCCTGCAGAGCCTGCAGTGGAGGTACTGAGGGGTTGGATGTCCTGCTGGCACCTGCAGAACATGGGATGTGGGAGAACGGGATGTCCAGTTGCTTGCTTCCAGTGGGGATGAGAGGGTGGTAGGGGGGTGCTGGGTACAGGAATGTCAGGAAAGAGTGCTGATGGGTCAGGAAGGGGGGGAGGGGATGACAATCTTTGAGAAGAGAGAGGCTGTCAGGGTCACTGCTGGGTCTAAACACAGGAAATGTTGTGGGGAATGCGGAGCAAGGCTCAGGCTGTTGGTTGGGAGGTCATGAGTGTGTGTGTGTGTGTGGAGGCCTTTGCTGCCCTACATGTGGGGCAGGGAGGGTGTCATGTGGCAGAGATTTGTGTGCAGAGATGGGGCTGCCCGTGCTCCTGCTGGATCTGTGAGTAGTAAGAGGGAAATGAAGGGGGATCTCCAAGGCTACCCTGGAGAGGTGAGTGTAAGCTGTGTGAGCCTGGAAAAACAGGGCTGCCTGTGCCTCCTGTGCCAAGAGGGACATGTTGCCCCTTCCTTTGGCATGCTGGAGAGCTGTGGCATTGTGGGCAGCTGCTGCTCCGTGTGTCCTGTGCTTGTGGAGGGGAAAGTCCTGGAGAGCCCCTGGGGCAGAGGTCAGAGCAGCTGGGTCTGGCAGGGGTTGGAGCTGGGATGGATAATTGATTGCTTGCCTGAAGCGGTGGGTAGGGAGAAGGTGACTCACTGATGGTGGATTTGGGGCTACTGTAGCCACCACCAGTTCAGAGAATGTGCTGGGGCCAGCGAGAGGTTACTGGAGAGGTAACAGCGATGGCAGCCCTGAAATGCATCGCTGGGAATGTTTGCCAGCACTTCTGTCCAGGCTGTGGGAACTGTGCTAATGAGGTGTCACAGCCACAGGTGAGAGGAAAATCAGAGGCGTGTTGCTGTCAGCTGGTGGTGGATTGGATGCAGCATCAAGATCCAAGGAGCTGTGAGGGCTGGCTGTGTTGGATTCCTCTGCAGGGGTGAGTTTGGAGAGTGTGCAGAGCTGGGAAGCACAGTGTGAGTGGCTTGGTCAGGAGAGGAGCAACCACAGCCTGAAAGTGCTGTTGCTGGAGGTCGTGTCCCTTCTCTGAAGAAGGGAAGAGAAGTTCTCACAGCTGCAGGGATCCCCCATGAAGCAAAGGGATGAGCTGAGTGTGCCTGGTCCTGGCTCTGCTTTATCGTTTCAGGAATAATTGAGATCGTGTCTGACACTTCCAGTGTAACCAAGCTTAGGAGGGACTGTGCTGCAAACTGGATTTCTTAGGTTGAATTGGTTTTCTTGTACAAGCTTTCCCCAAATTTGAGAGCAAGTTAGTCTAGAAATGGGACTGTGCAATATTAACCCATATATTCCAACAGCACAAGTGCAGCTGCTGCAGCTCTGAAGTTTGTATCCCAATCCACACATAAATTACTTTTAAAGCAATTAAGGGAGACAACAGAGGGGGTTTGGGAGGATGGAGTTACGGGGTAAAAAAGAAGCTCACCTGGAGCTTGGTCAGAACTGTCCTTTCACAGGGTTATTACAAATTTTGGAGAAGATGGTTGCGCTGCAGTGTTTCTAAGACTGGGAGGAAAAGACACAGAGATGATGCAAATAAAACTTTTTCCTTTTGGTGCTGAGGTTTGGAAGTTTGTAGAGCTCAGTTAGCCCTCTCTTGCTTTGGATTTGCTTACTGAAAGTGGGGAAAGGCATTTTTCTCCTCTATGAGCAGGGAAGGAAGTACCACAAGTATCACGATCTTTTTGTTTTGTGTTTTTTGTTGGTTTTTGGTTTGTTTTTTTTTTTAAGAAGAAGGGGAATATGCTGGGTTTTTTGCCAGTGATGTGGTATTTTTGGTATTACCTCTCTTAAAACGATGCCTGTATTTCTTTCTTTAAAAGAGTTTGTAAAACAATATCTTGATACTTAGCTGACATCTCCCTGCGATTTCAGAATTGTTTCCTTTTGCTCCTAAAATAAGTTACTGTACAAACCCAGCTCTGGATGAATGAGCTGAATTCTGCCATGGTTTTGCATAAGTAGAATTAATTAAATTCCAATTGTAGCATCTTCATTGTCAGGGCGTTATCTCGGAGTCAAACCAGTGGGGTTTGAGTTAGCAGGGCTGTCAGCTGAGGGACATAATCTTTGTGTTCCAAACTGAATGGATTTACTCTGACGTAGCTGAGACACCGTGGTATTGCTGTGAAAAGCCTGTCATCGCTGCTCACGTGTTCTGTCACTTGCAGAAGAAAATGATGGCTCTCCCAGCTGGGTTAGATCTTTGTTCCAGCTGTTACATCCCATTAGGAGAGCTACATTCAAGATTTTCATTACTTTTCTGCTGTTGTTTCTTTGCATTTGCAGTGGCTGTAGTTGATGGGAGCTTCTGTGGCTGCAAAGAGAAGGCAAAAGGATTTGCAGAGCGGTTTGAGATGTGTTTGATGCCGTGAAATGCTTCTGAATGCTGTGTTGGGGGTGGAGGAGAGGCTGAACTTACAGGGAGAAAATCAGCGTTTTCCTCTTAAAGTACACCGTATTACGCTGCTCAAATTTGTGGAAAGCTTGTCAGAGGAACACTATTCAATATGCTGTGTGCTGTTTTATCCTAAAATTTAAGTTAAGCATTTGAAAACCAGTGTCGGAGTATGTAATTAAGGTATTGGGCTACAAAACAAACTGATGTAGAGTAGTTTCTGAGAGCAGAGTTCTGCGTTGTTGTTGTTGATTTTAAGCAGAGGTGAAAAGGGAAGAGCTCCCTGTCAGGTGCCACTTTGTTTTGCACTCCTATTTCACACGGTTTGATAGAGGGGTGGCAGAGCTGGTGCTTTGGGTTATCTGCTCTGGATTGTGTAGGCTGGGTTTTTTTATGCTGGGGAGCTGTCCATGAGGACAGATCAGAATCTGCTTTGTTTGCCATGAATTTAGCTCATGTAGATTGGCAGTGGGGTGCTGGGTTATAGACATGCAGAATATGTCATGTTTTACCTCTTAACTTAACACATCCAGTGAGGGAATTCAGTTTCCAGTATGTTTATGTGGGTGGTGCAGCTCATGGGAGGGATGAGGAGGGGAGTCGTGGTTCATGACCCCCCAAAGTCTCATTTTTCTGTTACATTGCTCTAAAAACCAGTCAGATAGAAGCTACTTAACTTCTGTCACTGAGGGCACCTGGGCGTACTTCACAGGACAAATTTAGATTATTAGCTGCTAAAACTAGAAGTGTAATAAACTGGATAATTAACTTTTTGAATCTAGAGGTGGATTTTCCTTTGCTTTCCTTCAATTTTCAGTGCTTAGCTTATGCTTGGATATACTGTGATTTTATTTTTTTTTTGTCCTCCTGAAATTTGCTGACAGGAAATAAAGTTTAAAAGTTGGTCTTCAGTTTCGTGTTGTTTGACTACTTTTTTGAAGATTATTTTTATGCAAACATAGAATTGCGGAATATCTCAGGTTGGAAGGGAGCCATATGGATTACTGAGTCCAAGTCCTGGCTCCTTGCAGGACTAGATACTAATTATATATACATGTAAAAATATTAATGACTATATTGAAATTAGTATTATTAATGCAACTGCATTTTTGTTAAAAGGCAGGTTCTGATCTGGTGTGCACAATATTATAACTGGAAGAAAAAATTGCTAATATTGCCGAATGTTTTCCAATGCAGAACTGGCTCCAAAAGTGCTCCAGTGTCTGCACAGTCTCTAATGTAAACTTCATTATAGCAAAGGGAGAATGCAAACAGCAGACCAATATTTTCATTGGTAATTACCATAGAGGAGAGAATTCACCTGGCATCACCCAATTTTTTATTTGTTTATAATGTCACATTTAACTCATAAGTTTTCTTTGGTTTTGTTCTTTTTTTTAGTTACTTCATTCTTACCACTATCCAGTAATAATCTCTGTCAAAGGATTCAATTTTGGTGATCAGTTTAAATGAGCTGATTCCCTCTGCTGGTCCTTGAATGACTTTGTAACAAGGATCTATCCTGGGCCTAACATTCATTGCAAGTGTACATTTTATGTCCTGATAACCTTAAGTGTTGATGTTCTTAAGCTAATTAACTTCTTACTGACTACTAATATAAAGAAGGACAACGTGGTTTTTTTGCTTGACATTTCTGAGGTTATTGGAGAAGGAGCAGATTCTGAGCACCAATAGCAAGAAGATGCTTTTGCCTGACTGGTAACTACATTAATAGGACCCTTTTTTCCCCACTTAAGTGCATTTAAGTAAGGCATCTATACTTGTTAAATAACCTGTTGTGCATGCTTATGACTTTGCTGGATGGAAGCTGTGTTGTCTCCTTGAAACAGTTATCCTGGAGTGACTTTGTGTGAGGTGCTGGAGTAAAAGGAATCTGTGATAGAGCCTGTAATTAAAATACCAAGGAGCTATACCTAATAATTTGCTGGTTAAAATAAAATCTAGAAAAAAAATCTCTTTTACAGCAGCCGTGAGGGCGAATGCTATTTATAACACGTGTACATGTTGCATAGGTGGTGACTCACTAATTTTTCTCAGTATATTTATTACAGAACTGTAGTTGCTTCCTTTAAGAAACCTGGCATGAAACTAAAAGCTCTTCTGTTCTGTACTTGCTCGCCTGTTAAATTTTCACTCATTCATACGAACTTTTGGCCCGGAAGGAGGAGGTGGTGGGGGTGAGTTTGACAAAAGGAAATCAGCTATTCCTAAGACTGAATTTAAGGAAAGTAAGACAGTTCCCTAACTCCCACACACCCCCTCACAGTGCCTTTGGATGGCATGAGCACTGGTCAGCATGTTTGCTAGAGGAATTCTTGTGAATATAAAATAATTAGGCTTTAGGAGCTTCTAGAAATTCCTTTTCCCCACAACCCAAAGCCTTGTTTGTAGGGGAGTTCAGTGCTCCGTCCTTGTTCCGTTTGATTTGGTTTTCCTTGTGGACAGGTTCGTTCATCTGCAGGTGATGCTGAGCAGTGGGGCTGAGGGCTGGATAACTTTCCACACAGATACTCTGCTCTGCCTGGATTCTCTTTGCCCATCGTTTCAGTCCAGTACTTTTTTGGGATGCAATTCCGTGTGCAGCCTCCTCCTGGCCTGGTGCTCGTTCTCATACCCAGGGAAGCTGAGAGTTTCGTAGCTGCACGGCCGTTCCCACAGGTTTCTGGTGAGCTGTTTTGAGACCAAATGGTCTTAATTTAGCTCTGCTGCCACCACAGTTTTACCAGTTTTGGAGCACACTTCCCATTCAGAGAGACAGTGCAGCTGAAAAGCTTGTGAGGAAGGTATTTTCCTAGTTCACTGTTCATGGGATATAGGGAGGAGAGTTGTAACTTGCTGCATAAACTATTCCACCCCCTTCCATCTCTTCCCTGTCCTGAACAATGATAGTATTTCAAGTGGTGTGGTATAAGGAACAGCAAGAGACTGGAAACCGAAGCTCTGAAGTGTTTGTGATCTGGCATGGACTTGCTGTGTGACATTGGATTAATTATTTCACTGTGAGGCTTCAGCATCTGAATTTTTAAACTGAGGATAGCACAGATAGCTGAAGAATAATGAGATAAGTTCAGTATGCACAGATTAAAATTTTTTCTTGGCATCATTTGCTTACAGAAAAAAGCCTAAGACTAAATGAAACACCGGGAGAGAGTGTGTTACATGTTTGTCAGCATTCCCTTTCATGTGCCTGGCTTCTGCTATTTTACTGATTTTTCTATTAAGCCAGAGAGAGAAGATAAATGCTAAACTATTGAAATAAAAGCGTAAAGTCTTTATTTGATGAATAACCTGGAATTACATTTAATGCATTTTTGTGCTGTGATAATTTAATATTCATAACTGGTTTGATTTTAAATACAGATTTGAATACAGACCTGAAACTTTTTTCAAACACTTTTATCACTGAGGACAGTCTGTCTTGAAAAGAAGGGTTAACTGCTCCATCCTCTCATTCCTCTGACAGTTGCAGGTTTAAACATTATTTTTAGCTTTCAATCAATCTTAAAACTTGGCATTGTCTCTTTGGAGGCAAATGTCAAAGCTGTGGGAAAATTGAATCTTCTTTGGGGTTTTTTTGGTCACCTTTTGAACCCACTTTCTAACACACATAATTGTTTCATGATACAGTTGTTGAATATTTCCATGCTTCAGTTACACTTAGTAGCTGCTTCTCTGCCACGTGTTCTTAAAAAGCACTTGTAGAAAGAATTCCTTTTTAGCATTTATCACTTGCTAATCATGTCAGCACACTTTTCTGGAGGTTAAAAATAATCATGTGCAGATCTAGGAAAAGACCTTTGAAAAGTTTTCCCTAAGTTTTTCTTTTTACCTCTCTGTCAAACTTGTACCTGTTAAATCTTGACACCGTAGAAAATGCTTCAGTGAGTTCACAGGTACCTTCATAGCCTGAAGAGCAACTAAAAGCGACAACACAAAATGTCTTAGTGGTGTCAATTATGTGAATTTAATTTTTTAACCATAAAACATGCTTTCTTTCCCCTTAATAAATATAAGGATCTCATTACTGCTCTGGAGTGGTGATATCCTCGTGTAATTATGTGGATGCAAGTCTGGAGTTTGCAGAGGAAACTGGCATTGCACTTGCAGCAGGTATTACACAAACACAAACTCCGAGGTGGTTCTCACGCTGCAGAGTTCACATTCCAAATACAGGAGGGTAAAACTGGCAGTAACTTGGTCTGATCTCCCTTTTGGCTGTGGAAAGAATTAAAACACAAGCAAGATTTGCCCGGAGTCACACAAGAGGCCAGTGTTGGAGAGCTGAGAATCAACCCCATAATCTGAGTATTATCCTTATCTTCACTGCAAGACTTAAGAAGGGAAATTCTAGAACAAAATTCTCATTTTCTAAACGTACCTGCAGGCTTGGGTTGGCTGGGGGGTGGAATTCATGCAGTGATGTAAGAACCAGCCCGCTCAGCTGCCTCGGCTTCAAGATAAACCAAGAAGAGATTAGGTTAAAGGACAAACAAAAGAGCATCTCCCCGTTCTCTGGAGCCAGGGCTCCACAATAGCCATTGTGTTCCTTCAATAAGCAAGGGCTGCTTTTCCATAATTACTTTTTAAAGTAAATCACAGCTTATCATCATATAGGGATGTAATATCTTCATAAGCCAATTCTACAGAATTGTAATAATTCAGTATATCATTTTATTGAATTAAAAATCATGTTTGGAGTTTACAGCATTGCTTTTGGGTTATTGTTGTTACAAAAAGTCAGGAAGAGACTTGAAGCGGTGCCTTGGCTGCCAAAGCCAGGTGCCCAGTTCTCCCTCTGGAGGCCTTTCGAGGGATTTTCCTCTGTCGAGTCAGGGAAACTGAGGTACTTGGAGGACTTCTGCAAGTGTAATTTAAAGCTTTGAGCCAAATTGTGTAGCACAAACTGCATCCTCTCTTGGATTGTTTTCTTGTACATCCTATTAAATAAGGATCCCGACTGCCTGGCCAGTGAGGTTTCAGTGTGCTTTTTGTGAAAAAAGTAAGGTTTTTGCTGTAGAATCAAACTTAAGTTGCACCCCAGGGAATCAGCCCCTGAAGTTTAATATGAAATATTCTCTCCTCATCAGACCACTACTTAATATTCCTCTCTTTTATCCAGGAGGTGGAGCTGACCAGTAGGTGAAGTGGCTCATGGCTTATGAAGCCTGTAGATTTCATCTGGTGGAAAGATGCTTCGTGAAGATTCTTTTTATATCAGGAGACTTTTTTTCCCCCTTCTCTCTCTGTAAACTACAGTCAGTTCAAAAAAATGAAATTGTTCCTCTTCTAGGTTGAGAAATAATGTTTGATCTGTTCCATGCTGGTAAAGGGCACTTTCTGCATATGGGGTTGTGTGGTGTTAATTGACTGTTGCCAGGTAAAGCTGCCTGTTGCTGCTCCCTGCCTTCCTGGAGTGCACTTCTTTAATGGTATGATTTGAAACAAAGTGATGGCTCAAAACAAAACCCTTCTGAAAGTAAACCTGGTAGAACTGTGGGGCAGTAAATCCTTCTGTCTTACTGGTGGTGAGCTGGGGGACTGTAATCTCGAAGCATCTTCAGGTCAAATTTTTTCGCCTGGATTTCTGTGAAAATATTGTTCTTCTGTTGTTTTTGTTTGTTCCAGATGGCCGCACAGATCCAATTTTGGATGACGTAGGCGATGCCTTCAAGCTTATGGGGGTTAACCTGCATGAGCTGGAAGATTATATACACAATATTGAACCCGTCACTTTTGCACATCAAATCCCTTCGTTCCCCGTCAGCAAGAACAATGTCCTCCAGTTCCCCCAGCCGGGAAGTAAGGATGCAGAAGAGAGGAAGGAGTACATCCCTGATTACCTGCCACCTATTGTCTCCTCTCAAGAAGGTGTGAAATTAATCCTTTGCTTGTGGTTTTGGTGTGTTTGGGTATTTGTGGGTGTCCCCCAGCAGCTCGAGCTGTGCTGCCCGGTGGCAGTGGCTGGGGAAGGGCCCGTGGGGTGTTACCCAAGCAGGGCTGCAAAACAGGTAGCAGTGCTGTGGCAAGTTTGTTTTCCACTGTTTTTACTTTCCTTCCAGATCAACTCGTGCCAAAAATTCACCATGTTAACCCATGTTTCTGTATAGCGCATTCTAAATTTTAAGTTTTCAGATGACGATAGAAATGAATGGTTTGAATTACCTTTTATGTGTTAGCCCCCCCCTTATGCATCCTGAAAGAGCTTCTGTAATTTGGTAAAGGTAGAAGAAGGAAGGCTGGTGAGACTGGCGCAGCATTTCCTGCTCCCGCAGCTTTTTCTCCTTACTTGTAGCAAATTTAACCAAAAAGCCCCAAACCAACCAAACAGAAAAACCTCATTTTCCAATTAAAATTAATTTAGCTTTAAAATATGGAAGTAAGAGTATTTTAGAGGCATTGTACTGGCTTTTAATTCTCTTTGCTGATATTGATTGGGGTTTCATCATCGCTGTTCCAGCTGCTCCTTCCTTTCTTGTCCCACAGAGGCAAAGGTTGAGAAAACAGTGAAACCAACTATACAAGTGCTGCAAGCTGCAATTAACCTGAGAATTTTAACTGTGGCAGTGGAAAAGGCATAATTGTTTTCTCTATTTTTCAGCTATATGAGACTTGATTGCTAATAAGATAAACCTTTAAGAAACATGACCTAGTCTGACTTGCCCTTTGAATAGTGAACAGCACACAACTGCACTTTGTGTGGAAATAAATATATGTAAGGTTGTGGGTATAAAAATCCAAGGCAGAAGACATGAATTTTCCAAAAGAGTGTAATGAACAGGTGCAACTTGCACAAGATACTTAATTTAGAGTTTTGTGGGGAGAGAAGGAATATTATGCTTTATTGTGCATATTGTTCTTATTTTAAGAACTAAGGTCTCAAAGTCTGCCTGTTGAAATAGATGTAAAAACTGCCCAGTGTAAGGATGAATATAAACAACATCACCTTATTGGGCAAAGAAATCCACTGCTGTGCTGCTTCGATTGTGGCATGGGGCAGTATTCCAGTGATTTAGCAAGCTGTAGGAAGCCTGTGTTCAGCTTTTTTACATCATGTTCAGCTAAAGGATGCAGTTGCTGTGTGCTCCAGTTAGACCAGGTGGTCAGGAACAGGTATCTGAGGAACAGGTACTGGTTTTGGTATGTTCTGAACAAATATGCTCATTCCAGTAACAAGGTGAGGACTCACTCATCCTGCTGAGTATTTCTGAGGCTCTGTAGACTTTAGTTTTCTGTTTCCTTCAGTCGTATTTTATAGATCAATAGCATTTCAGTGTTTGTTGCCTTAATACAACCCAGGAAATGGAACTGCGGTTCAAAACAGAAATGCTTTCCTAAATTGGTAAGGAGATCCTAAAGCCTCACCCTTGTGAAGTTTGTTAAAAGGGTTGTCTTAAAAATCTAACAATGAACTCTCTCAAACCAGGAAGAGCAAACAAAATGTAAATATCGTATGTGTAGACAGCATATATAAAAGAAGAGTGCAGAGGAAGAAGACTTTGAGAAGTGAACGGGCATTTTAGCTCCCCTGTTCTGGCTACTCTCTTTAGCCTGATTTTTCAGGAGGTAAACAAACACCATTCTGTCAGAGAAATCCAGCATCTTTGAAGTGTAACAAGTTGCCCAGCAGTGTTGCAGTTGTTTTGGTTTTCTTTTTCCTTGGAAAAATCGTACTTTAAAATATGCAAGAAAAATCAAATCCAGTGAGGCTCAAAGACTGCTGCAGACAAATATCTGAGCATGGGGAGGGAGAGATGAGAGTTACAGACTCAGCCTGACAATACACGACATACAGAGAGGCTAAAAATTGAAATGGGGACAGTTGTGCTTTTTCTTTTTTTTCTATATGTAACTTTTTATACTCTTTCTCTTGCAAGTTAGATCCAGGAGTTAGATTTTAGCAGTCCTTATAAATAATGTATGAATCCTTTTAACACCTGAAGCAAGAAGATATTATTTCCAAAGTTGGATGAGAACCAGGAAAACTTCTGATGCCTAAGGGTAGTGTATCAGAGGACCTATAGACACACACAACTTTAAAAAATGAATAAAATATTTTTCAAAATGGAAATTTAAAGGCAGCATTAAATACAATTGCTGAATGCAGATTTGTTATAGTTGATTTAAAATATTTACAGTTGAGGACGTTTTAATTTTGAATTAAGTATCTTCTGAAAGTGATGTTTGCACTCTGTGGTTTGTTTTTGAAAGGGATGAGGTGGATGACAAAACTGCTGTATATGTTTTGTTCTATGTTATTCCAAGTAAAATTCGGAAGAAAAGCTTACTTTTGCAAATTAAAGGAGTGCATTGTAAAAATACTGAAGAATTGCAGAAGCCATTTAAATACTTTGCAGTATTTTACCGCGTAGAAAAAAAATACGCAGCTGCTCAGATTGTGCAGTCCATAATATTTGAGTTGCTTTGAGTAGGCAATAATTAGTAATGGAGGAAGGCTTTGTGCACATGAGGGTGTGTCCTGTAAATCTTTCAGGGACTTCAAGGAACTGTCAGCAGGACTTGTTATGTCCCCTTTTATACGGAAGCCTCGAGCTCAGCTCAGTTATGAATATTTATTTACTGTTAGGGGTCAGAAGTTACAAGTGTTGATATATTTTAGCAGTAATGTAGCCATGACTTTTGGTAGGAAAAAGCTTTTTTTTTTAGTACTGTTAATTTAAAAACCAAGCCAAAGCAGCGTTCAGTCTGCGCCACGACCAGTAGGTGTTGCTACCCTCCTTCCCAAAAGTCCTTGAGTTCTGCACATGTAACCAACTTCTTTTTTCCACTTGCTCCAGACCTGGTGGTGGTTCAGGCTGTGCAGAGGCTGTGCAGCAGCTTGAGAGATGTCTTAGTTATCATTGTCAGAGAATCCATAAGAGCAGAAAGCCCTTCCAGCCTGAGAGGAGCCGTCTCCTTCATTGTACTCAGCAGAAAGAAATTCTGAAAGAGCTCAGAGTGATTCCTGAAGTTGTGGGGGAAAGGGAGGAAGACAAATAAGTTTGCAAGATCTATAATTTGTGTCAGTCAGAAGTTCAGTTCAGTGATACAAGTTTTGTTCCAAGAAAGCAGAAAATGTTTTCTTGTCTTTAATATGGAGTGCAAGCTCTAACCAAATGCTTGAGCTGTGAGGATCTGCATATATAATTCTATATATTATAAAACAATCTGACTCAGTATTGCCATGGAAAATGTTGGGTTTTTAGCAGTATTTTTACAAAGGACACTGAAGGGGTAATTTTATGCCAGTGTATCATGATGTTCTCTGTCTGGCTATTTTTAATTAGTCTCCTTTTTGTTTTTGAGTTAGTTTAGCACTGTTGTCACTAAAATGTCATGGTAAACTTGTAAGACAGATTAAAAAAGGAGAAAAAAATAAATTTATTACAAAACATGATGGTCATGCTTTATTTCTTGTGCTTTAATGCAAGAGAACATACATTTTGCAATAATAAATCAACTTCATAGAATTTGTTGATTGCATTTGAAGCTAAACAGTACATGCTGAAACTAGGCCAGCTGAGAAAGCCCAGATGCTTCTCCACAGCTAATAATAATCACTGTTACATTTTGTGATAACGTTGAGAGGCCTGAGTCCTGATGCTGTAAGAACATGTACCATTCTCCATGATTAAAACAAAGAAAAGTGAGGTGGGAATCCTACGTGTGCCACGGTATCTTTATTTTTAAGCTTCCTGGAATTAATTTCTATCTGTGCTTGCCTCTTGTTATCACCTCATTTAAAAAAATAATAATTTAAATTTCTTTTTAAATAACCACTTTATGTGAACTGCTCTCCTTTTGTGACTTTTTGAAGTCACAGGCAGTCCAGCCCTGCTTCTCTGTCTGGAAAACTGAAGAAAAGACACTGGTTTTGTGTGTGCAATACAGTTCATAGTCTGTGTATTTGCATTAGACCCTCGTTCCTTTCTTACACTCTAATTGTGCTGGTGCATGTCAGCAGATATGAGGGAGAAAACAAGAGAGTCTCTTCCCACTAGTTTAGATGTTTTTTGGGGAGAAGGGTAGCTTTTAGAGAGTCAGAGTTTCTCCACAGTTCCGGCTGAATTTTCTTCTGTCTTCTGCTTCACACCACTTCACTCCCACTCCTAGAGGTTCAGCTCCTTCCCCTTAAAAATGATGTGGGAACAAATGTAATTTCTACCAGGCATTAAATTTTGTTGTCTTTCATTCCTGGTAATGTGTGCTGAAGCACTGGCATTGTATTTCTGATCACTGGGTCAGGACAAGTTCTTGGCACAGTTTACAAATTCAGATTTATTTGTAGGCTTTTCTGTCAGAGCATTTTATTTCCCTGTCAGATCAAAGCAAAAAATTGCTGATCTTCTTACAGTCCTGCCTTTTCCCCTCTTTGCTGCCAGTGTGATGTTAGGACCTGTTACCTCCCAAAACCTGATGCTTCCAGCCACCTGGTAGCGTGGAAACCCAGCTGTCAAATTGCAGCTCATCTCAGCACATCTCTAGTTTTTTCATGCTGTGGTAGCTGCTGCAAATCTCATTTTGAATTGATGAGCATTGGGGGTGCTGGTGAAGCAAGGTCCTAGTCAAAACAGCACATTTTGTGTCTAGGTTCTACCAGTGCTAGAATTGTAATTGTATAAAGCGTTAAGCATCAGGGTGACAAAAAGCATTAGTGTCAAGCTACAGCAGGAAATAGATGAGAAATTAAAACATTGTCAGTGCCCATTCAGTCTGGCAGTGCTTTCTGTGGCCGTGGTGCAGAACAGAATGTAGCAAGTTGTGGATCTCAGACCAGAGCAATTTCAATCTCTGGTTTCTCCGAGGGTTAAACACAGCCAATCCCTCTGTAAATCAGCGTGTGATGGGCTTTTAAAGGGATCCTGAGGTATGCACTTGGCCATTTTGGTAACACAGATCTCACTGTTGCCATTTTTCAGCCTTTCTTCCTTTCCCCGGCTCTAATTTAACCCCACAGACTGTCCCTCATTCTGGCAGCTGCACTGGTGATTTTAAAGCTGCGACGATCTTTTCAACAGAGCTTTTGCAGTATAGTTGGTTAGGAAACCACCACTCCTCGGCAAACAGGTAGTGTGTAGTCAAGCAGCCTGAGGAGTTAAAGCCCTGCCAGACTGTGGAGGTTTTGCTCCTGGCTGCTCACCGTGCCTGGCTGCTGATGCTCACAGGCATCCTTTAGCTGCTGTGCCGTGCGCTGAGAGTCAGACCCCGACTGCTTTTGTGAGAGGGATCCTCACGTCTGCAGCAGCCCAGCAAGGAAGGAGCAACAGGAGGAACAGACGAAATGAGAAAGGCAGCCAAGCTTGAGATGCAGCCAGAAGAAAGGCATTGGGAAAGAGCCAATAGGAGAGGCAGGTTTCAAAGGAAAAAAGGAAAATACGAGACAGGAACAAAAAAAAAAGTGTACAGAAAATGTGCCTGGTTTAAATCTTGCCATTAGACAGAAAAATAACTTTTCTGGAAGGCGTGCTGATAAAGCTGTAATTGGGAGGACAACTGTATCTTTACCTTTTCTTAAGAAGTTGTATCATAATTGAAAGCACAATTTCCAGTGAAATCCTACAAGAAAGGATTTAATGAAGTTTTGGGGTTTTTTTAAATGTGAAGTTAAGTAGACTTTCACGGAAGAGCTTCTTTAATTTGCAGCACTTGGAGAAAAAAAAAAATCAATGTAATAAGTGCCATAGTAAAACTTTATCTGTGGCAGGAACTAAATCACATAGCTGGGATCCGTAGACTGTGGAGACAGAGACATGCACTACTTTGTATTGTGTAGGAGACTAGTATCTAACTTGTAATAATTCATGTCTTTGGGAAAAAAACCCAAAACTCTCACTATTTTTTAAGAAACTGAATGGCAGCTGAAAGTGGGGAAGGGAGGAAATGGATTTAAATTTTTTTTTGTTGTTTTTTTTAGTTGTAGGAGAGACTTGTGATGAATTTTCATGGTTTTGTTTGTCGGGGTCCTTTAAGTGTTTTATCCTTCAAAATAAATAAGCCAGGTGAAAACCAGCTGTACATGAAGAAGCAAATCAGAAAATAAATTTTATAAAGATGCTGCCTCCATTTTTTTACAAGTAATAGCAAGGAGTTAGTAAAGCTAACTATAAAAATCCAGCATTGTGAAAATTTATTGTTTTAGCTTCTTAAGCTATCTAGTTTTATTTGCTGCATATAGCAATTGAAATGAATCTAACATGACTTCAAGGGGATATCATCCTTTTAAAACCTTCTTACAAAGATTTTTCTGTTTTTCAGACCTGTTTAGATAACTTACAAGTTAGTGATTCTTAAGGATTCAAAAATGAAAACTGCAAAACGCAGAAGTTGACTGATAAAAGCCAGCCTTTTGCAGTAAATTATTTACATGGAATGGGGATGAAAGTCATGGATCCTTTCACTGCATTGTGATGTGCAAATTGCAATTTTGGTTAGAATAAAACTGGAGGAGAAAATGGGACTTTGTGATAAAAGGATTCTATTGTCTTGTGTATTTTGAACAGAAATGCTGTCATGATTTTAATTTCCTACTGATCCTTTTTCAGCAAAACTTTTGTCACTTGTCTTGACTCATCACGTCAGAGGAGTTTTTTCCCTTTTCTGACAATGTGTTACTTTGTTTAGTGCCTGCGTTGCTTCCTGCGCTGTGTACTGCAGCTATGCTCCAGGATTTTATTTCAGCTGGATCGTCAGACACCTTTGTGCCTTTGAAAGCATAAGTTTCAAATTAGGTTATCATCTGATAGCTGGGTGTTACTGTTCTTGGGCCTTTCAGACTTTCCCTAACTGCCCTGAGTATTTTCGGGGACTTGAGGGAAGAGAGTGGAAAATGGAAAGTCTGGCTGATTCTTTAAGCAGGATAAAAGAGAAGCACAACTGGCCTATTTTAAGGCTGACCTTGTAACTTTATTATTTTTCAGTGTTTTCACTTCATGCAGGAGCTTTTCCTATTTTTCTTTAATCAAATGCTTTTCTTTCTTTCTCTGACTTCTGCCACCAAGGATGCTTTAATGTAATGAACATGTTAGTGATTGCTAACAGTTCCTGGCACTTAAAAAACAAATAAAGATCATTTTAGCTACTGGGAGCAAAGCCACAGATTTGATTGTTACCTCCCTGCATGGGAATTTGTGCCAAACTTTTGGAGAATTGTCTCAGTCCAAGCAAGCCTTAATTTTGTACTTGGATGTAAAACACGTTGGTTGAGACCTCATACATGTGTCTGCTTTTGAGACATGTGGCCTTAAGCAGTGCCAGCATCTTCCTGCTACTTATTAGCAACTGTGGCATTTACATGGACACAGGGAACGGTTCACACCTGGAATTCAGGAGCTGGCCCTCCAGGTAGCTGTTCTCAATAACACCACTGCCCAGAGAAGTGTTACTTGAGGAGTAACTTTTCAGTTAAACACCTCTGAAGTGTCTGAAATGTTTGTTGCCTCCTGTGAAAAATATCCGTGCTTGGAGCTGTTTGGGAATAAATGTTGCTTGGTGTTCATGTGCACATTTTCAAGCATAGCTGAGCCTAACCTTGATCTCAGCATCAGAAAAAAACATTGTCTAGACAAAGATCACGAGTGGATTGTGGGACCCCATATCTCTCTTGCATTATTCAGGAGAATGACTCATTATAAACTTCTGCATGTGGTACAGTCCAGGTTAAGACTAAGGAATTCTACCTTCTAATTTTTAAAATTATGACTAAGAAAGCTCATTTGAATTACTTGTCTTTTGCCACACACAGATAAGCAGTTTAGCTTTACCATACAGCTCGTGGCTTCAGTGTCTTCTTAGAATTAGGATTGGAAGGGACCTTAGAGATCATCTTCTTCCAGTCTTCACCTTTGGTACATGTTCCTGTTTTCTCCAGCTCTCAGCTAAAGAGAATGCTAGTGACTGGGTAAGTCATTAGGAAGGGATAGCTTATTTTTGTGCGTAGGCAATTCCAGTTAATTCTGCAAGACTTGGAGAAATGCAAAGTTGGATGGATAACAGGGAGAGTTCAACTGCGAAGGCATTTGGAGACATGACCCTGGTTCATGTAGCCAAATGCTTGGATAATTAAAGTTCATCTTTAGCTGTGTTTTTTCAGAATCTTTCATTTTTCTAATTGCACTCATTAGAAACATTAATGGTTTTGTGATGACTTGACAAGACGATATTTTTCTGTATTTCTCTAGTTTGGATTGTTTCTTTGAACAGCGTGACTGGGTAAAATGTAACCCTGTGTGCATGTTGTGTATTAATGTGGATTGTTTGGGTCGGTTAAGCAAAGCCTACCGTAGCATACCTGTGTTTTTGAGGAGCAATGTCAAACTTGAGCGGGGCTGGATCTGGCTTGTACTTAGCCCAAGGCTGGAAAACAGTGGGTCTTCAGGTGGTAACACAGTAAGTCACAAATTTCTCTGACTGGGTTTGAGATTAATGTTTCGATGATGGTTTTAAGCGATGACGCCACGCTGCCAGGGGTGGTATTTTATATGGAGAGATAAACTGAAGTTCAGCTCTGCGTGTGTGTGTTTGAAAGAAGTCGATAACAACTTAAATGGCCTTTATTCTGGCCACTTTACAATCTGCAGCATTCTGCTTAATATATTTTCTTCGGTGAACTTGTTTGCCCTCTGCGTTCTCACTGTTGATGTCTGCTGCTTTTCCATTCCAAAGGGTTGTGTTAAAGGAAGACTCTGTGTTTCATGTGTATTCCTACGGTTGGGATGGAGCATACTTTTCTTCAAACGTTATAAGCTCTTTTCCCCGAGGGGAGGAGGATGGTACTGATTCTGGGTGTCTGAGAGGTACAGCTTAACAGATTGGCCAAATAATCCATCCTGAACTGGAGAGTGAATAATTTTAATACCCCTTATCTTGCATAGATTTTTATGGATATTCATCTCAGCAAATGAACTTTGCATTTCTAAATATTTAGAGCAGCATGTTCGTTCAGGCACAGCATATTTGAATCTTAATATTCTCCGAGTTTCTCCACATTTCTCCCGGTTTCTGTGCATGTGGGACTTTGGTTCCAGGCTTATTTAAACAAATATTTTGCGCTTGTGTGCGGACAATGCTAATTACGTCTGACAGTCACAATTGGGAATAGCATGGAGGAAATAATAGTTCTTGACCAATCGCTAAAATACAGGAAGTCCCGGTGCCATAGGAAGGGAGAGAAACTCACTTTTCATTTCCTTTGGAGTCCAGTGTGTTCAGATTAACTTTAAAGGGAGCTGAGGTGCAGCTCTGAGCGTTTAGGCTTCAATTGTGCGTTCCCTTCGTGTGGAGCCCGTCTCAGCAGGCAGCAAGGCACCAGCCAGGAGAGCTCTCTCAGCTCAGCTGCTGGGGATCCTATTGCAAATTAAATATGAAACAAGGATGCGTTTGGTTTTGCATGGGAAACTTTTTAACAGAGTCACTCAAGAGGCTTTCTCTCTGCTCTGAGTATTTTAAATCACAATACTGCTGGAGGTGATAGCTCATCTGTAATCTTTCAGAACTAAGTATTTCTTTTGCTGTTTAAAAGAAAATCGATGGACTTTTACCATACAGTTTTAATTTTCTGTATTACAGGCTTTACATGTTCAGAGAAGCAAAGTTTACATTTGGTTACCTCTTTTGGGGGTGTGTATAAAATATTCTACAAACAAATATTTTCAGTTTGATCAAAACATGTACATATATTCTTTGGGATCTTTTAAGGTAAAAGGGACAGTTAAATCAAATATCCTTGGACAGGGAACTTGAGCTGGGATATTTTGGGGGGCGAGATTTTAAGAAGATTTAGAATTACAAGTGAAAATCTGTTTGAATTTTGGTAAGATTTAGCCATCCATTTATCCTTCTGTAGCATCAGACCTTTGCTTTTTTTTCCAGGGCCCTTAAAACCCATGATATTAAACCACATTGGTTGTGATGAGCTGAAAAAACAAAATGGAATTTGATTGTCATGGTGTTGCTGTATAGTTCAGTTACCTTTATAAACTGCAGCATGTGAAGGGTTTATCACAATATTGCGTGTATTGACACAATTCTGTATTTTTTTAGGACTCTTAGGGAAAGTAAACTTTGTGTGAATTAAAAAGTGATAAGTATCTTAATGCTGATACTGTGAACAACAAACTTCCCTTAAATTAGCTGATTTTCACAGAGTACAGTTTATGCTTAGTATCTGTTTAAAATTTCCAGTGATTCAGGCTGAAACACTGAATTTCTTCAAAGCCTCAGCGTAAACTTCAGTTTTATAAGGAGCACATCTATTTAAGGAGTTTTTCCTTCACACAGATATTCCTTCTGACATGAGCTCGCCGAGCTGAGCTCCTTGCAGGTGTTTGGCCCCTCTCTGCAGAGGTAAACTCCCATCACATCTCCCAGATCCCCTGGTGGAATGTCACACAGGTGGGATGCCAGGGTACAGCTGTGTCCCTAAAATCTAGCTCTGCTGCCTGGCCAAAGGCAGAATGCTCCCACTGGTATGGGAAGTGAAGATGGTCAGATGAAATTGGAGGCTGAATTCTGCAGTCTCAATGAGCCATGCATCCTGTGTGTGGGATGTGTCCCGTGCCCTGCCGTGGTGGGCTAAGATTTTCCTAGGTCACAGGCTAAGCCAAGCAGGGCTGCTGCAGGACTCCTGACAGGAGACAGCCGAGGCAATCCAATGAAGCAGGGAACAGTGTTGATTAGTAGATGGCATTGTATGAGAGGCTTGGTCTGCTGTCGAGCCTGGCATATTTCAAATGAGATGAAAAATTAAGTCCTTGCCACTTGTGGTGATTAAAGCCTCGGTGGCTCACTTTTCAAGAGTAGCATGTGAACCCGCCTGGCCGGGTTCCAGTTGGGTTATTGAGTTCTGCCAACCTAAATGCCCCAAGCAGTTTCAAATTCGTGGAGGAGAAACAGCTCGGTGCTGTTCTGTGCCGCTGAGTAGCCGCCACATCCTCCCACCACAATTCCTGTGTTTCAGCAGCAATTGAAGGGATGCTATGCTTAGGCCAGTCCCATTCACTGAAAGCATCCAGCAAGCCTCTCTTTATTTTTTCAGGGTAAATCCAGCAGTGCATGTGTGTTTTCTAGCTTGGTGTTAGACCTGTACGTGGGAATGATGATAAATTAGTGCAAGGTTGTTACATTCTTTCAGGACAGGGAGTAGAGCCCATCCTGGTGTCAAACCTGTGTTTGCAGAGGAGAGAACCGTGTTTGATCCAGGGGTGCTGCCAACACAGAAACCGAGACAAACAGAAATGTTTATTTTTTTAATCTCAGTAGTTTTCTTCCTTTCTAATATATATGAGGGCTGATTCTGTGCATAATATAGAGATTAATGTCCATGTGGTATTTTTAGCCATAGATGTATAGAAAAGGTGTGGATTTTAGTGATTAAATGCAAAGAGCCAAGCAGAGGGACCGGACCATTGGTTACAGTCTGCTGTGAAAGAAAGGTATGAGATGGTGGTGCTCGCAGTGCCACCAGGGGAATGCATGTTGGGGTTAAATAACTTCCAGTAGGATTTGTATAAAATGGAATTGTTCTTACCAGCCCCTGGTGGAACGGCCAACACTTGTGCTGCTCTCAGACTCCAGAGTTACACATGTGCTTGTGCTGTGCAGTAGCTTTGGCCTTATCTAAATGGAAAACCCTTTCCAGCTTGAGAACAACTTAGCAACTTTTTAATATCAAAAAGAGCACATTATACACAACACATGTACAAGACTCAAAGGAACATGTATGCTGCCTAAAGTTTTTGGAGCTGGTGTATGTGTGCTAATCTCCTGAGAGTTCATTGCTCCAAGCTTTTATCAGAAGCAAAGGGAGGCAGAGCTGGAGACTTCTGTGCACTGCCACTCCATCTGAAAGAACCAGCTCCTTTTTCCTTCGTTCAAGGCAAAGAAGTGTGTGTACATCCTTCCTATCAATGCAGTCACAGGACTCTGACTTCCTTTTTAAGTGAAAAGAAATGAAAATGTTCTCGCTCTCTATTGTTCAGTGGCGGAGGAGCTTTCTGCTACAGCCTCATTGTCTTAGATCTGTTTCTCAGTGCAGCACATCTTTGCATTAAGCTGTTACTACCTTTTAATGTCATTTGGAAGAGATGAAATATACTGGTAGTATCTCAAGGGGAAGACTCTAGATGTTGGTTTTCTGAGGAAAAGCTTAGATGTGGATTAAAAACCTGCTTGCTTTTGCTTGTCTCAAGCTGACTGCTGCTCAAACTGCTCGGAGTTACTGCAGCCTCTCCGTGCCCAGTTTTGCAGTTTCTTTGCCGCCTTAGTTGGTGTGAGTTTGGCTTTCCCAGATAATCTTTTCTGAAAGGACAGGTGAGATGAGGGCACACGCGAGCTCCAGAGGGAGAGATCCCGGCAGAAGTCGTGTCCACTTAGTATCAAATTAACAGGGGGAGAACACGCCAGAGATCAGGTGACACCTCAGCCCTGTTCTCCAGACTTAGGTGACTTTGTTTCCTTCCCTGCATTTGGTGTCCCAGCATCCCGCAGAGGTCGGGGTTGCTTTCTGAACAGCTGTGTTAGTGCCATTCTCTCTGTGAAGGCTAGGTCATTCCTTTCTGTGGCATCAGGAGGGAGCTGTGACCTTGTCATTTTAATGAGCCAAAGGTCTGTTAAACCTAGAACCTTTCCTGGTCAGAGGTACATGGTACATGAACATATCTAAGGCAGTTTGATTTCTGTAAGAAACAGTGTGCAAGGACAGGTCTTGCTTCCTCATGCAAAGAGACAGATTCCTAATTACCATGGAGCTGACAAAGAATGGCATTTGGCAAAAATCCAGAGCAGTATTCAGCCTCATTGCCTCCTGCTGCAGTGTAAGTCACCTGAGCTGTCCTGTCATCACACCTTCTGATGTAATGTAAAGAAAGTTAGAGATACAAGTGGACATTTTCTAGATTTTTTTCCCTCACTTCTATCTGAGAGCATATTATTGCTATACCAAGGATTTATATTTCTTTAATGTTAGCTCTATGTATCAAGCTACCTACCTACCTTCACTGTGCTGTATCAAAGCTGCAACTTTTATTTTGCAAAACCCAAGTAATTTTTCTCCAGATTTTATTTTGCCTTTAATGTTCACGTCTCATTTACAGCAAAATATGTGTTCTTTAAATAAAAACAGCATAATCTGGTTACATATGGCAAAGGAAATAATACAGATGAAAAATCTAGACTTTCCCTAGTCCGAGTCCATATAGCATCTTATACTGCCATGTGTTATGTGGCTATAAAATGCATTTCACAAGTGGAATATTTTAAATTATTATATATATGCAATTAATAAATTTTAGCCACTTTTTAAAATTTAGCATCACTAAAAAATCAGTAATGTTTAATGCATTTTAATTAAAAATAATTAAATGTGTTCATTTCTAAGTTTACTTGAAATTGCTTGCTAGAACTCAAAAAGCAAACAAAGGAGCATATATCCCGTGGAAGGGATTGCTTGCACATCACACACAGGCTCTCAGAATGGAAACTTCAGGAGGGAAGCCGAGAGGAGCCAGATGAGCACATGCAAGGAAAATTAAATGTTTCAGGACGATCTGAGCAGTGGAGATCAGATAACTACACTGGTGGTGTATCTTCTTGGAGGTGGTATTAGTAGTTCTCCTGCAGTAATCTCTACCGAAGAACAAGAGCTGAGTGTGTGATACACCTGGCAGAGTTTGGAGCATGAGGTCCAGAGGTTTGCTCCTGACAGTCCTTGGGTGACCATAAAAAAGAGAGGCACCACAGTGGAGCCACAAAGGGGCTGTAACAGGTGCTAGAGTTTGGGAAAAGGAAAATAACTGAAGCACTGATGCACACTGTGGAGTTGAACCAGAGCCATCAGGGCAGTGTCAGTGCCCTTCCTGTTGCCGCTCTGGGAAGAGCACAGGACCACGGTCTGTCCCCAGTTGCACCCTAATCACTTTGGGGTGCCAAGGACATGGTGATGCTGGGTGACAGGAAATGATGCCTTGGAGAGAGCCAAGCTCTTCCCACAATTTTGTTACGGTAGTGCATGTAAGGATATGTGCTTGAACATCATTATTCAGAGGCTACATCCACATTTATTGCTCAATTTTCCTTTCTGGATCACCTAAGGAAGAGCAGGAATCCCTGCTGAGAAGCAGGATACATCAGTCCAAGTGGAGTGCCGTGTTATGGGACTATACCAAGCTGCTAGCTGAGCAGGGATTTGGGATACAGGGACACCACGCAGTTTAAATGGGTTTGCAGATGTCCTTTCTCCCTGCAGAACAAGGGATTTGCTCAGTGTTAGGAGTCTGTTAATGAGCCAGTTGTACAGAAAATCTGTGTTCCACTGTTTCTTCTCTTCATCGATCTTTTAGATGTCCTGGAAAATTAGAAGTTTTCCCTCTTAAAACTCCATCAGATGAGATTAGGTGTTTTCCAAAAACACAGCTGTGATTTTTCACCCTAGTTACCATATCTCATTTGCTGCTTAATGCAAATTCGATGATCATGTTGGTTCAGACTTATACACTGAGTTTTAACATCAGTGTTTTAACAGTAATATTTTACAAATCACTGCAGAAAGGCGTAGGTTGCAGTCTATTTTCAGAGGAATTTCTAACTTGAAAGCACGGTGAGCTTTATATGAGCTAGAATATCCCAAGGTGTAAAAGCCCAGAAGGTCTCTCTCAGTCTTCTCCCTTCAGATACCACACGTGCAAAAATTTTACAGCATCGTTCCAAGCCTCAAGTTGAGAGAAGTTATGACTTAAGGCTATTGGACATGGTATTTTCAGACAGCTGCAAGTTCTGCTATTTTTAAACCCTTCTTCACGTGCAACAAAAAGTCTGCTTATTATGCACAATGACATAGTCAATAAACTTTGATTTAAAACATTTTTGATACTTTAGCTGCATTTAGCTAATAAAGAAATGAACATGGAAGGAAATATTTTGTGACCCCGAATAGCTTAAGCCTTATGGTAACTTTCTCACAGAAATTCAGCTTCCAAGTGGAATCCAGGCATAAGATGTTGTATTTCTAATAGGTACAGTTCTGTTTGGATTTTTTCCTGTGAGAAATACAAATGTTTGAGACATCATTTAAAATGGAAATAGCATCGAAGCCTTCACCGTTGTGTCACTGTGTAATTCGGTAGAGTTAAACCATTCGGGGAGATGAAATAGATTCAGTGGAGCTATCAGATAGGATCTCACAGCCTTTCTGTTTAAATGTGCTTTACTCCTAATGCAAAGAGAGCACATATATCTGTGCCCGTGATGTTACCAAAATGGACTAAAGAGGCTAAACACTGTTAGTGCTCAGTGAGTTTTGGTTTCTCTATTAACCCATGTTTTTGCAAACCTCATGTGTTCTTTCCCCCATCTCATGTATTACTTTGTGCAAATGGCATGTTTCTGTTTGGTTTTTTTCCCTCCCTTAAAGTTCAGTCTTTCCATCATTCTGAAATTTCTAATTTTCCTAAGCCCCTTCCAATTTGTGTGCCATTTTCCCTGTTGGAAGCAGAACCTGGTTTTGACAAAGTTTTATGCTGTTTCTGTGCTCTGATGTGGATCTTCTAATACTGAGACTGACCCAAATGCTATGGTCAAGTGTGCTCTGCCTTTTCTATGCCAGAGCCTTGTACCAGTAGTTCTCACTCCTAAGTGTTCCATGATTCCATTCCTAATTAACAAATTTCTTGAAATACACTAAATATCTTTTTCCTGCATGCAAAGATCAGGTTACATTGTTCTAAGTGTAGTAGATTATTTATACATCTGTTTCTCAGAGCTGTCATTTTCTGTGAACGTTTGTGCCACGTTTGCAGCGTGACACTTTCTGACAAGTTCCATTCAGTGGGATCACCCTTGTTTTTGGAACATGCCACAGTAAAACCATGCCTAAATTATACTCTTTCAGTTCCTTCCTAGCACTCCCCACTTGTTCATTACGACTTGCCTGCCTTCTTTCAGCATGTTTAATTTTTTGTCCAAGACTTTTCAAGTAAGATTTTGTGATACTGTCAGATGTTGAACTTTAAAGCTTCTATTATGGTTTCCAGTTATCTATTATTTTTGTAGTTCTTTCAGAAGAATCTGAAAATTGATCAAATTATCTTTTTTTTTTCCTTGTCTAATCTTGTAGTGGGGTTTTTTTCTTAATACATCCTAATCTGTTGTGGGTAGAAGTGGTAGTTGTTAGGGTCATTCTTTTGAAGTGTGTCTATATTCTGGACTTACTGATAGTAGTAATTAGATACATGTAATAACAAGTAGCTTTAGTAATTAGTGAACTCCTGATAGAGACAGCACAATAGTTTGAGACATTAATTGTCTCAAACAGAAAGACAAAATTTTCCAGATGCTCTTTGTTTCGGTGTTAAAGGAATGTTTCATGCTATGAACATATTTCTTGGGTTTGGGATACACTCATGTGATACTGACTGGCTGTTCATAAGTCTAACATTTGGTAGCAATGGTTAAAATCTGAGCCTACTGAGAGTGGATAAAAAGTGAAACAAAAATAAAATATATTGGGCTTATATCACTGAAAAAGCTTTTCTTCTCTACAAGTTTTATTACAGAAACGTAAAGGTATTATTAAGTGAGCAGAAGCAGTTTTCTCCCGAAAAGGGAAGCTGTTCAAGAATTTCAAAAAAGTCAGCATAAGGTGCAGAGAAAGAAGGAGCCTTAAAGTGTTGGCAGTTTGTATTTCCATCCCTGTTTGCTTTGGGGAGGCTTGCCCTGGAGTTGTACTTGGGGCCAGTTGTGTGTGGCTGTAATCTGTGGCTGCCCTTACACAGAAATATTTTCTCTAGAGTTCTTACTAAAGAATAAAAAGAAAATAATTTTCAGTCTATTTTCATTAGAATTTAGTTTTATTTCCCTAGTTTGTGTTTGTCTGAAAAGGCAGAAAGGTTTTCCTTGCAGAGCTGGATAGTGCAGTAGTCCTTGGCTGTTAATTTTTCTGTCTGGTTTTATACCCAAACTCGATGGCTGCTGTGGCCTAGGTCTGAGAAGTTTGAATGTTTATGTTTCCTTAACATGAAAAAAGTTTTGACATGGATGTTGACACTGTTGCATCACTGCTAACTGCATTTTTAAAAAATCAAATAACAGATTTACTATTATATCTTATTATTTTCCCCTATTAAATGTGCTTATCTTGGCTTACGTGCCCCTTATCCTTTCAGTAAGATCCATCAGTTTCCTTAGTAAAGCCTGATGTGAGATATTGAGGATGCAAGGAGCAAAACTAGCAAGGAAGAATGGCTGAAAATGCTGAAAGGCCATTTTTACTGGAAATAAAAACTTACAGCAGCAGATGGTTTTGTTGTTTTCTTGTTTTGTTTTTCTTTTTCTTTTTAATGAACAGCTGGCTTAAGTTTTATAAACAACTTTTGTGCAGATGGGTAAAAGGGAAGAAAAATGTGATGACGCTGCGAGTGGAGCAGCCTATTTAATCACCTCGCTCAGGCCCTAGATGAGCTTTCTGAGGTTTGGATAGTAAGAATGCAAAAATGGATGTGTCCTTCAAAGGCTCATTTCACCCCTGGTGCTCACGAAATTCCTGAGCATCTTCTCTTGCTGTTCTCACTGGAACCACAGTGCTGAGAGTAGTTTGGTCTGATGAACAGACTGTCGTTAACAGCATTTGTTACTCTGTGTGTAAATCTAAAAGGACAAATATAATATTAAGGTACCAAAAATGCAAAATGTTCCCTGTAAGTGCCTCTTAACAAAGTTCTCGCACTCACTATTAGTTTTCCCTCTTCCAGTTACTTTTTTATATTTGTGATGATTCTTCTCTGTTTTCTCAACTTCCAGATTTTTTCTGAATCTTGTAGAAATCTTTCTTAGAAGAATGATGCAGTTTGGATTTGTTTGACAGCCGTCATTATTTGGCAAGAGTCTTCTGCCTATATATGCAAGTTATTTATACTCTGAAATGAGCACTTTTGGACTTACATTATTTCCTGAGTTTGGCTAACAATTTAATTTGAAAATAATAAGCTGTTCTAGTTCCTTTTTATTGTGTCCTGTTTTAGGCCAAGTTTTTTTTGGAGGGACGAGAGGTGAAATTTCAGTGCATTTCAATAATTTTTAAATCACTCAACTTAGAGCATGTTTTTGGACTAAAATTACGTACATAGAGAAAACTTTGTTTCCCTTACTGACAAAAGTTTAAATGTGCTGACTCCATTACCTTTTACAGGAGCAATCTGTAGGTAAGAACTTCTCCTTTTAGTGCTTGTTAGAGATACACTGTTTTAGGAGAAGTTCCTTAAATTCCTTTACTGAATGTGCAAAAGTGTTTCTGGAAGATCAAATCCAATATTGATTTTCATGTTGTAGAAAATGTAACTGAAAAGATTAGTTTGAGGCAATGTATGAATCTCTGGTAAAAACATAAATTTACTCCTGGAAAAAACCCTGCTTTTCATATTTAAGCCTGAATTCACCATCACAATAAATATTAATCACAAAAGCTACAATGTACATCCCAGCTATTGGCAACTGGCTGTTTATCGGGATATTTTACACGCAGAAATTAAGGCATTCTCTCTCAGTTTCATTGAGCAGAGAGCTAAATATCCTGACTAAATGCTAAAAAAAACCCCACTTTTAGGGCAGAAGCCAGGATTTTTGTGACTGGGGGAAAACTACTGGGTAAAGTGCCTTTTGTATGCTGTGAAATCTGTGCCGTAGGCGCAGCAGAGTGTGTGGGGCACTCAGACAAGGTGGGTTTGTACTCCCCAATTTTTGCTGGCTTTGACATCTGCCTTTTTGTAGGAATCTGTGGACAGATTGCTTCTGAGTAAAATATGGTTTCATTTTTTTCCCCCCGATTTAAAAAAAAAAAAGTTGTGTTTGTTGGGGGAAAGAGAAAAAAGTTATTCTTGAAATGGGCTCCCTTGTTCTAGAAAGGACTCGAATTTGCAGATGGCTTCAGGTTTGTCTGGGCAGCACTGATCGTTTGGGGGATGCCAGGCACTCCTGCCTCATTCTCCTTCCCCTTTCCTCCGCTCTGCTGCCTCCAGAATTCCTTTTCTCCTTATTGTGATGACTGGCAGCGGATCTTGAGGAAGGGAGAGAGCCGGGTGTCTCCCAAGATGGATCTGAGAGTTCAGAGAATGTCCTTCTGTGGCATCTGAGTTGAGAATTCCTGAAAATCTGGATTTTCAGATTAGTGAACAGATAGATCTGAACTAAATAGATTAACTTTTTGCTGTTTTGAATACACTAACCTGCTTGAACTCTACGTGGGGACAAAAGATGGACAGATCTTCCCACTTTATAGCTACCATGTTGCTTAAAAAATTCCTAATTTAACCCCTAGAGGAAGAAAATGCTGTTTGCCTTTATTGCCTGCTGCATCTGTGTATTTTGCACCCTGAACTGTCTTCATTATTGTGATTATTCAGAAGATTGTGCAATCATCTCTGGGGTTTTGTTGACAAGTAGATGAGTTTATGCCGGAGAACTTCTGTGAAGTACAGTGTGTTGGATTTTCTTAGAAATGCATACTGAATTTAAAAGTCTCCCTTTGGGGAATGAAAAGGAATAACTTAATGCAGTTAATCACTCCTGGCACTACCTGTCTACAACTGGAAGGCAACGGATTGAGATTTTAAATTGTGCAACTGTCCTGCAAAATTAACATTCCTTTTAGAAAGCCAAAACCAAGCCACCTACAAGCAGGATATTGCTTTAAGGCTACAGATTTAAACAGACAGAAAATGGACCTTTAGGATCCAACAGCAGCAGTAAATCTGCCATCATTTGCATTGTATTTTGAGTAAGCAAGCTGTTAAATGTTTCTGTCTAGCTTGAACTTAGGGTAATATTACACATCCTTGATATTGCTTTATTAATATGTGCTTTTTTTTATTGTTGTTACTGCACTGATGTGGCTTGAAGTAATTTTATCAGCTCCATTTAACCTTTGGTGTGCATTACTGTAAGTATATATACTGATATATAAGTGTGTCTATATAGATATATATTAAAAAGTATATATTCTTATATATACTTAAATACAGGAAGTGACTGGAGGCTCGCCTGCTATATCCGTGCAGTTGTCTCTCTTGGGGGGGGGGTAGAGAGATTTATAAAAATTAGGCTCACAACACAGATTTGAAATTGAAGAGGTGTGTGAGGAGAGGTGCCAAACTCCTGAAAGGGACGCGCTTTTGATCTCAGCCTTTTCCATACCACTGTGTTTAAGCAGCTAATTTTTCAGCACAGTTAAACAAAATACTCAGGTTCGCTGACATAAAACAGAGGCCAAACAGAGGCAGAGCTGGATGGAGGAAGCCCGGGGTTTGTCACAGGGTGCAGTAAATAAAAAGGCTATAGGGACTGCTAAGAACTCACATATTTCTTTGAAATTAGCGTCGCCTTTGAGTACTCGCAGCCCTGGATGTTCACACCCAGGTTTAGCAGCCCCATTTCGAGCCGCCGTGCTCGGTGACGGTTGTGGAAGTCGGTGTCCGCATCAACGGCTGAGCGAGCATCCCGCTCCCGTTCTCCAGCACCAGCAGCTCGATGAGGGTCTGACAGTTTGCCACTTCCCAGGGGCCTTGTGAGGTGGTGGAAAAGTTGCTGTGATCTGCAGGATGTGCAAAAAAACCTCACCTCAGGACAGCCAGCCTGCGTTTGCTTTTTACACTGAATGCTCCCCATTGTTTTAAACCACGTAAATTTAAGATTCCTCAAGAATAGGGGAGTTTTTTGAATCTCTAATTTTAAAATGAGAGCAGGAAGATTCCCCCCAGTTTCATAACAGGTGTCACTGGGGTAGGAAGGTCTGAGTTTTGACTGAGTCTGTTTGCCCCTTGCTCCTCTGAGTACCCGGAGAGCGCAGAGTCGCTGTTCAGAGGAGCCGAGTTTCAGGGAGCTGCTGGTATGAACCAGGCTTATACAATTCACGGCCAGTTTGGCATCATCTGCTTCCTGCAGCCAGAAAATTATCTAAATTCTATGGCTACAATCTAATCTGAAATATCTAGGCATTTGTGGCTGTAGTTTTTTTCAGGTGATAAACTATTTGCCAGTTAATCATTAGAGCTACAGAATAACTTGTGAATTTGGGGAAGAGGGAAGGCTCAGACTTTCGAAAGTGTGAGTCATTTGTATTAGTGGAAATTCTAAAAATTTGGTCAAAGAAAAAGAAAACATATTGAAGTGGAAATAAATAGCTATTTATATTCTCCCAGATTAAGGTAGGAAAGCCAAGGGGTGACTTAAGAAAAAAACAACTGTGTTTTCTTTAGAAAAAAGGAACGGTGAGGGAGCTGTCAGGAATTTCTATGCTACACTTTTCAGTCGTGCTAAGATCTTTTGCCTCCTGTTTTCTTTCCCCTTTCCCTTTTTCACTTGGCCACCTGAAACTGGAGTTTTGAAACGTCATCCAGTCCTTCCTCGGTGCTTAGGATGGCATTTAGTTCACTGGTTTGTTTTCAGGAGCCAGACAGCAATATTTTGGGATATAGTAGCCGTCTGAAAAAATTCGTACTAAAATGTATTGAGTCATGAAACAGATTTTTTTTATTTGGTTTAGATTGTTTCGGAGGCTGTTTGCTTTCAGAGGTGTTTCTGGTATCACCCAGTCGTATCTGTCACAATTCAGAAGGAAGCTAAGTTGGATTGTAAGAAGAACAGTGCTTTAGTATGGGATCCTAAACAAATTCATCTTTGGGAATATCTGCGTTAGATGGATGTTGTGAGTGAGACCGCAGCTATTCAGACCTCAGATGTTGCCTTTTGGACGTCTTTGAACTGCAACGGTCTTTGAAATCACGAGTTGCCATCTCACTGCGGAACGCCCGCTGACTGCAGCGCTGCACTGCATGTGTGACATTCATCCTGCAGGAAGCTGGCTTGGCTGGGCTTTGTGAGGTGCTGGATTTTGGGCAGAAACCATCCCAAAGTAGCGATGCCTGGTTGTGTGCGGTGTTTGGTGCCGGAGCACTAATCCAGCACTATTTGGGAGCCTCGGCAGAGGGCACTGTTGGAGCATTAAAGGCGCTTGAAAGGCTCATCTCCAGCTTTTCTTGATTTTTTTTTTTTTCCCCCTGTTTGGAAAGTGTTTAATGTTCTTCATGTAATTAAATTCAGTTCCCTGTATAATTAGCAATGGAGCCTTATTCTTTGGGCCACTGCTGTGGATAGTATTATTTTTGTCTCTATTTGCCTTCAGTCAATGCAAAATACTGTTGCCTATCGAAAGGTAGAAAGTTTTATTGCTATCTCCCAAAGCTAAGCAGTGTTTAAAGGTAGAAATAGGAAACTATGGAGTTACTTTCATTTAGTTGCTCAGAGTAAATAGGAAACCTTTACAATTCCTGCTCATAACTAGGGAAGGAGCAGTGTTAACACGCCACAATAATTTTACATTTGTATCCAAGTGTGTATTATAATATTTTTGAATTGTCACTACTTGCAGTTTGTCAAAAATATATATGAAACACATAATATTTAACTCTGTGTGTGAAACCTATTGATTTTATTTGGCAGATTTTGTTTTCTTCTTTAGTTTGTTTTCCTCTGGATCTTTGCAAGAACTTGTCCTGTATCGGTGCTGTTTAGCATATTGAAATATTAATTAGAGTGATCAGGCATAATTATTTTTCATTAATTGCAAATGCAAAGTAATTACTGTGACCTTGAAATAGTTTCCTTGTCCAAATTCCTGTAAACATCCTAATTTTTTTATAATTTATGAGGACCAGCTACAAAACATTGTGTCAGAAAGAAATAATTTTCTGAGGTACTAGAGTACTTAACACTGACAGTGCATTAGACTGCTCTTACTGCTTGTAAAGGGGAGATATTTGGAAGATGGAAGTCTGATGTGTTTGGCTCTTGAATTGGCAAATACATAGAGCATTAATTGCAAAAACCACGTTGTAGGTTTCTTTCAGAAGGTGCCTCTTTGTCTGTAACTGGTTGAGTTACACAAGCAACCTGGAGAAGTTTGCGTTAAAGATCGAGGGATACGCTCTGCTGCCGACTGGCAGGATACTCCTGCATTAATTTCAAAATCAACCACAGAAGACATCTCCAAAAATCTCTGTTGCCTTAGAAATAGCGGAGAATATTTTTCTTTCCCCTACTTGAAAATGTTAATTAAGTTATCGGCAGCTGAAGGCAGGCAGATAGCAAGGGAAGGAGCACCAAAGAGTTTGAAGCGAAAGCGCTCGGTGTGGGTCCGTACGGCTCTTTGCTTCCAGGGGAAATCCCGGGGCTGGAGCCTGATCCTGGTCCCGCTGCGGGCCCTGTGCCCTGCTGGTGTTGTGGGATCCGTAGGGATGGCAGCGCAGGGTCTGTCCCTGCCCGCAGCGGGGTTCGTGTCTCAAGGCCAGTGCCGCTGTCTGCAGTCACCACTGCAGGGATTGCAGCTGGAAACAGCAACTTTAAATAACAACGGCGAAAGTTGGTTGGGTTCCTTCTTAGCGAAACACGAGGCAGCTGGTTTTGACTTTCAAAAAGAGAGGTGATTGCCTCCAAAAAAAAGCATACTCAGTAATATTGCTACTCAGAGGGTCGTAACCATCTCTGTCAGGTATTTTCTAAGGGGACTAATACAGTGCCCAAGAAGACTCTAATTAAATGTACATATTTGTTTTTTACAGCCTTCTTTCATATAGTTTACTATTAGTGTCTCCTTACATGAGCTCTGTAGGGTAATATTCAGGCAAATTTCTGTTTTGTCTGAAACATTAATACTGATGTTCTGCTCCTGTATCATCCCTGTAGCTGTTATCTGCTGTGTGTTTTCCCCTCGAGAGGCTATCGCAGGTTTTTAGTCCAGGCTGTTTGTATTCGACAAGGTCAAGATAAGTTTTATCTCTATAGATAAGTCAAGTGCATTAGGATCGATACAGTTACAGTAAAATACATTGGCAATATTTATTGCCAAGATCCTAATGAATTTTTAAAGCTCGGAAGACGCTGTCAGTGGAGTGAGGATGCCCTAAATGGTTGTGTAAAACAGGGCCTATGTAATTACACAGTGAAATACTTTTTGAAAATAAAAAATTGTACCACTTCATGGTTTTTGACAAGGTAAAAGTTTATGCTCCTCCTTCCCCAAATCCTAACAGATTCTTACGACACCATCAAAATAAGTATTTACTTTCCATTCACTTGGGAGTCTGTATAGGGATTTATGAGACTTGTCCCCTACTTACTTGTTATGATTATAAAATTGCTCTATTTTTAGCACACTAATAGGGTTTTTAAAAAAATTTCACTTTCAATTTTTTATTGACAAGATAATTGTCTTTGTTTTGGCTTTGACAGAATAGCTTTGGCTACTTTCATTTGTGATATAAATTTCCCTAGGTACATATTTATGCAGTTAAATCAATAAGTATTTAATAATCTCTCTAAATACTTATGTAACTTAATAATTCCAGCCATTATGATGCATCTGCTTAAATATGTATTTTATGTAGGGGCATTTAAAAATGCAAATTATAGGGATTATTTTCCTTCAGGCTTTGTATTTTTTCTGTTGCATCAGATAGAGAGTAAGAAAATTAACCCACAAAAAATCCTGCTAAAGTAATAATGAAGATCTGCCTTCTATCTGGTAAAGATAATTTGTTGATAAGACTCCATGGCTTGCTTGAACTCATTTTGCTTTCTCTGCTTTCTGTAGTTGATCTTTTAAGCCACACGACACAACCATGTTAAGAGCTAAGTTAAGGAGAAAGTTTCCACCTTTATCACAGTCACCTACTCTTGGGTCTTTTATTAATCTGTCATCTTTCATAGGTCTGTTTTCTACCCCTCCTGTCTCCAGAGCATCAGAGACTGCTTTTTTTCATTGTTAATACTTTGAGATTCAAAATCAGGATTGATAATACTGCGTTGGGAAGCTGCTGTGTAGCTTCTCTTCGTCTTTACCACGGAGGTTTGATACCTGACACTTTTAATTTAATTTAATTAGGGAGGCAGAACCCCATCTTGGTGTTCATTAAGGGGATTATTCATCAAAGTTATTGCTTTCTTGATGGAGAATAACAATATCACTCGCAATGGCTGCTGTTGCTCTCATAACTATATTACTTTCTACTATTTTTCTCTCCAGGGCTTTGTACTTAGTCTCTTTATTTGAAAATTTTAAATTGAGGGAAGCATAAACTTCTGGTATAGCAAATTCACCAGGGTCACATTTATTTTGGTCTAGTAGCTTTATGTCGTGTAAATGCTTTGCAAAAATTTTTTTTTCTGCTTTTTATTGGTTTTCTGCACTGTCTTTAAATATTTGTATTTCTTCAAAGCTTAGCTGCACTTCAGCTCAGGGCCTGAGGTTTCTGGCTGCCTGTTTGCTGATGTAGCTGAACTCTGCCGTGCCGAAATCCTGCAGAGATCGCTGTAGGAAGGAAGCCTCTACGGAGCAGGGAGTCACCACGGGCTTTGCTGGAACAGAGTGGAAATCTAATGTAAAATTAATAAGGGGGGGGTTGGGGAAGAGCAGACTGTTTGCAAAAGTTATCTTTTGTAACGCAGCCCTAATCAAATATTCAGAAAATGACAGCTTTAAAAATAGAACAATTGTCCCTTTAAAACATGACTAGTTTGGTTAATTTACCCCCAAGTATCCGGTGTCTGTGACTCTGAAAAACCCTTATCTACTAAGGGGGGAAAAAAGAGCATTGCAGAAAAGGTGACAAGTTTTCACCTCTTTCCTCAGAGAACATTTTAATTCCACTTTAATCAGCCTGCCAATAAAAGAGTACTTGGCTTTCAAGGGGAAACAAATCAAAATATGCATTTATCAGTCACGAGGCAGAATTCAATCGCTCGCAACTGATGAACTCCAAAAGGAATGAAACTAGTACTATCACGCTGCCTTGGTGGTTTGCTTTGTACTATCAAAGAACTGGTACTATCTTTTCCTGCCACATCCACTGTTTGTCTGTCATCCCTAATTATGGCCTTTCAAAAGCAACACTTCATAATTGCTGTTAATGATTAAAATAAAAAAAAATTTTGCATCTAGATAACTAAACTAGCGTTCTGCAGTGTGCAGATTTGTGTGTTCTGCAGCTGCCAAAATAACTAAAATTAAAAAAAAAAAAAATAGCCAGAGATGAGGCAGAGGAAAGAGAAAGAGGTTGCCAAATGGTATTGTCAGTGTTATCATACAGGGCTCCTACAAGGGCGCGTCACAGGCCTGTCTTATTAAAATAAAACTTTATTTTCCGCTAGGAGGGGAGGCTGAGGTTCACGTTGCGCTGCACAGGTGGGCTCTCATTTCAGACTCCTCTCTGCCGCTCTGCTCCGGTTAAGAAAGAAGAGCCTGAAGTGGAAAGAAGGGGTTTTTTGTATCAAAGCAAAGTTGGATGCTGTTTCACGTATGGGTGTTTCTAGGCTGTGGGAATTGGTTGCTCCGGGTTTTCAGCTCGTTTAGCATGAGGCGAACACATTGCTCACTTTATTGATATTAAACAGAGTTGTCCTGATGGTTACAGTAGTTAGACTACAGCATTATACACAAAGCTGAATCTTTCTGGTGAGAGAAACTGCATTCTTTGGGCTTATCTTGCTCCCTGCGCTGGAATTTACATGCGTAACTACCAGTGCATCAAGATGAGTTTTTCGCCTTTGTGTGGTTTGCATCTCAATGAGGGTGGAGAGGTGCAGTCTGTTTAGCTTTCCTTTTCCCTGCCCTGAAAAATGGTTAAAACTCACCTCTTACTTTATTTATGCTTTGTTCCATCTGACTTCTCTTCTGCAGCTAAGGATTTATGAGGCCAGGAAGCAAGAGTCAAACTGCTCTTGTGTTTCATTTTTCTCCCTTCTCGTCCTTGTTTGATTTCTTGTCGATTTTTGGCACCCTGGCTGCAGACCCCTTTAGGGCCGGGCTCGGGCAGCCCCCGAGATTCTCGGCTCCCCTAACACAGCCCCGTGCCTTGTTCAAATCCCAGCCTCGACTCTGGTGTCCTGGGATTGCAGCTTGAAACTGGTAGCGCAAAATACCAGCCTTGGCGCGAGAGTGATGTGCAAAAACACCAGGATCTGACCTCTAGTCTCTCCTTTTCCCCTTCCTGTGGTTCCACAGTATCTCACTTGTGTTGCTCGGGTCTGGGGAGCTTTCTGCTCTCCTCTGTCCCACTGAGCTCCATCCTCTCTTCAGATCTCACCTCCTGACCTCCTTTTTTTTCCCCGGGAGTCGATTAGACAAAGGAGGTACGTTGTCATGTGGATGGGATATACAAATAAATTGCATTGTATTTTTTTCTCTTTTACGGTTGTTTTCAATCCTGTGTTTCAAAAGCATGCTGGTAGCAGTTTTGGGTAAAAGAAATATAAAGTAGATTTATTCAAGTGCCTGTTTGGGTCACAGATTTGTGGAAATGAATGTGTTGATATTGCTTGAATAGTCAGGACAACTTGTGATACTCTAAAATTAAAAAGCGAGGAGAAACAGGGTAGAAATGTGATGGAGTGAGAAACTTTCTTCTTCATTCAGCAGTGGTTACATCAGTCATAGAGTGGTAGGAGTAAAGGGGTTTCTGTGCTCAGCTATTCATTTCAGGACTGCTTATATTTAATTGACATGAAACTAAGTGTGCTTGATTTAAAATGTATGTTGCACAGCTTTGGAAAATGAAGTTTAAGAAAACCAAGTAGAACTGTAAATAATAATAAGTTTATAAAAGTACTCTAATGGCTGCAGATAAATGATTTAGGATTATAACTTGCTGTTGCTTAAATAAACAATTGATCTTACAAACAACAGATTGTACAGAAACCCAAGGTTTTCAGAATAATCTTTATTTTTAAGTGAGAGCAAAGGAGAATTGTGAAGTTTTGCATGGAGCTTCTTACATGTCACATATTCTTTTGCTTTCATGGTTTTGTTAGACAGACCTTTACATTCTCCACACTCTCATACATGCTGCTTGAATTCTTGCCCCTGTTGTCTGATTTCCCAATAATGTACTGCACTCAGGAAATATTATACATTCACTCTGGGAAAACATGGGAACATTATTTGTCTGTTAGTTTATTTTGCTCTAGGAATAATCTGCTGAAGGTGGTACTGTGTTATGACCTGAACCACTTGAAATATTGTACATAGAGGCTACTAAATTAAAATGTTCATACTGCTGAGTGTGATTATAGATAGTTCTGTGCTTTCCGGAGAGCTGACCAGAAAAGTGATAAATCATTAGACAGCACTAAAGAAAGTGTGTTGCATGAAGGTTGGAGGATGAGGAGGTAAAGGATGAGTCAGAAGCCGACAAGTTCTTCAGAATTTGGTAATTACCATAAGTGAAAATAAGAGTCAGCAGGAGCTGGAATGACAGAAATCTCTTAACTGCTTTTAAGAATGCAGAGATCCACGTGTTGTAACACCGAGTCTGTATCCTGCTAGAGGATTTGTTGGGTTACCCTCTGTGTGATGGGTAAATTCCAGGTATTTCACAGAACAGTATGAAATGTCCTTTGGAGGGCAACTGTAGAGTATCCTATCCCCAAAAAACCTAGTATTTTCCCTTACCTCTCGCTGTAAGGCTTGCTGAATCATAAGAACCTAGAAATTTTCTTTTTATCAGAGCTTTGGCTGATCTTACTAAATATCTGAAATTGTATTCAGGTTTTTAATGAACTTTAGAGATTTTTGGCAATACATTTCCTGCATTTAGTAGTATGTTTTTGGGATGGGGGAATTAAAGATCTGTTTTTATATTGTTGTCTTTGGGAATTAAATGCCAAATTTTTATTTATCTTCTCTGTACCTCTACCTATACAGCTCTTCTTTTGTCCTTTTTTTTTTTCAAAGTAAATGTGTAAGATAACCAGATACCTGTGTCACAGCTTTGGCCAGTGAGTTCTGCCCTTGCAGGCCTGATTATCTGCCCTGTTTTATACTGTCATGTAACAACCACCTATTTTTTTTTCCTGACCCTCCTGTAAAGGGAAACTGCAGTAATTGAAGTGGCCTCTGGTTCTGCAGCCCTTTCACTGAGTGTGCTGTGTATGTTACTTCAGTATTTCTGAGTAATTTTTATGACGCTTCTCATGGCCAAATCTTGTTCCCTGTAAGATCAGTAGGAAATGTCCCCCTTATTTCTTCGGGGGCAGATCTTGCTACTGTGCATTTATAACTTCAAAGACAGCAATAAATATCTAGTCCCCGTCATCAGAGTGAAACCCACTTGGGGTGAAAGGTCAGAAAGAGGTGGCAATGCTAAGAAATGTCTCTGAATGTCAGAATCAATTAAAATATTACTTTATTTAAATTACTGATTTCATGGCATTATTCTAATTCATGGAGCCTTTAAAGCCATGAATTCTATTTGGAAATATTAGCACTAGAAAGCGGTGGGTGCCTGAAAGCCGTGGGTTTAGGGGGCTTTTTTAGGAGATGAGTCTGTCTAGTTTATGAAAGCAAAGATGTCAGACATGAAGGACAGATTCAAGACCCTTTCCTTGCTGCTTTTTAATCTGCTGCAATTACTGTACATTCTTAACGCTGTAAGTAAAAACAAGTTGGAAACTCAGCTATCCCCTAAAAAGAAAAAAAACCAACAGCTTTGATGCCTTGGGTTTCAGCGAGAGACGCCCCCGGCATCACCTGCAGTGTGGTGGTAACCTGGGGGTCAGGCGAACTCGAACTGCAGCATTAGGGCTGTTGGGAAGCTTTTCCTGTGAGCTGCTGCTCCCCGTGCTGCTGCCTGGGGCTCCCGTGCTGCTGCTGCTGAGTTTTCCAAGCAGCTCCTTCCTGGTGCTTTTGGCACGGAAGAGATGAAGGATGGATGCTTGTCACCCGCTGGATTTGCCTTCCCCGGACAGAAGGAGCTGTTACCTTCCCGTTTCACACCACTGACAACTTTTCCTGAGCTGTTGTGATGGAAGTAATGCCATGTGAGGAGAGAAATGTTTAGGCATGCCAGGTTTATCTTACAGTAGGAGTTGCTAGTGTCTAATGTGTAGCCTGTTTTTACCACAGACTAAAAAACTTGATGCAACATTTCACATTTTATTTGATCCAGCAAACGCGTTTTTGGTGCTCACTTAGTGTTCAAATCAGCTTTCTCTAAGTAACTGCCTGCTCTTAGCCTCATTTTTCAGATTGTGATGCTCCATACTGCTTTAAACTACAATCTAGTCTTTGTAGGAATGGCTCTTTTACAGCATCCATTTACTGAACATATCCTTGGTTCAAAAAGATACTTGAAAACTAGGGTGGTAGCTGACCTGGAGGACAGACAAATTGCCTTTTTTAAGAATTTCCCCCAGTATTGCTATTTGGGTTTACTTAAATTAGACAAGAATACCAATTAAAAAAATCAGAATTTTGTGAAATAGGAGCTTTGGTTTTTGCGCATTACAAACCCAAGGAGCCATTTACACTTTGGATTTTACAGTTGTGATAATACACAGCATGATTCAGTCAGTCTGAACCTGCAATTGGTATCATGGGGTTGTTTTTTTAAGCCAGAGGAATCATTATGACATTTATTTCAACCTTCCGTATAACAGGCTGTGGTTTTCTCATTAGCTTGCTTTGTATGGAGTCCAGGATGTTTGGAATTTTAAGTCTTATTTTCTCCTCTAATATTGCCTGCGTGCACCTCTTGCAGCAGGCAAATGCTTTCCCCAGCAGGGCAGGCAGAGGAGCACTTGCTGATGAGGAAAGTGGCAGTGAACGTCAAAAGAAACCGAACAACCCCTAACACACACAGTGTTTGGAAGCCTGACCTCTGCTAACCTGATCCTCTGTTTCAGGGCATTTTGTTCCTTTTTGGATGCCAAGGGGTGGCTCTGGGTCTGCAGCAACGCTGAGCAAGCACCAAACGCCATAACTGAAAACTCCACAGGGATTAAGTCTTGGTGATTGGAATATCTTCATTATTTTGTTTGTCTTGCTTTTCGACTTCCAGATTTGCTGAAAGCACATTACATTGATAACTATGAGAACTGGGAAGGGACAGCCAGCATCACTCATGCAGTGTCACAGACCTGCACAGAAAGTCTAGAGAGAAATGCGAAATACCCATTTTTAGAAAAAAAAGAGTGAGAAAGTGTGGAAAACACCTTATATGCTTTTTTTCTTTCCCTCTGTTAAGTCCCGTAGCTTCTTGAATTAGGAAATTTGGTTGGGAGAACTATACATGGCTTGGATTTGTAATATTCTAACGGATCATTTACAGAATCAGAGAATGAATTAGGTCGGAAAAGACCTCTGAGATCATCAAGTCCAACCTATGATTGATCACCTCGTTGTCAAACTGACCCTGGCACTGAGTGCCATGTCCGGTCTTTCCCTAAACACCTCCACAGGTGGTGGCTCCACCACCCTTTGTGCCCTTCCACGGATTTCTCAGGAACAAACAGGCGATCCCTCCTGCGTGGACAAAGCATTTAGTTATTTTTGGAGAATTTCTCCTTTCCAACAGTTGCAAGACACTATTTTTGCTTCTTGCTGCCTTTTTGCTTAGTAGGGTAGGGAATGACCAAGAAGGAGAGGAAGAGGAAGCAGCTCAGGTGTTGAGAGCAGGGCACGGTGTTGTTTGGACCATAGGGAGGGTTTGGATCTGAGCAGCAAATGTGGAACGGCAGCACTGGTCTGGTTACTTCTTCTGCCTCCCTTGTGCTAGGGTGTTTTATGCAACAGTTTGTTTAAAGGAAAGCAAGAGCAGCATTTGGTAAAGCTGGAGAAGGGGTAGTGCTGTGTAGCAGGACATCAGACTAGAAATCATCTTTCTAAGGGTAGTAGGTAAAGGAAGTGCTGGGGTGCAGGTTGCCTAATCTGCCAGAGATCTCAGGGAAATGCCAGTTGTGTTTGGGTTTGGGTTTGTGTGTTTATTCCCTGCATTGTCAGATGCCTTTGCGGCTGTAGGAGTGGGGCTGCTGCAGGAGCTTCAGAGAGGTATGAAAAACATTCCTTCTAAAAATACTGGGAAGCTCCCTCCACCCCCATTGTTTATTGGAAACTTTTCCTCCGTCTTAAGATATTTGATTATGGTGTAATGCAGCTAATTTAAGCATCTGTTTATCACTGCCTGGCTAGACTGAATGTGAAATTTCAATTGAATTACCTCCCAAGAGAGCTTTGAGCTCTGAGGGTAAAACAAATCATTTTCTCTCCATTCCCCTGGGATTGTCAATAAAAAGAATTCATCTAAATAGTTTACATGCGTTTTGAAATGTTGCATCTACTAGACTTGGGTTTGTTGTTAGTGGAAAATTGCCAGTGTGAGCGGAATATTGGCTTTAACTCGACTATGGCAGTGTTGTAGCATGGTGGTACATGGTCTGGAAAGGCTACAGCTGTGAAATCATTTGCATTTAATTCCTATTTGATCAATAAATGTGTGTGCTTTATTTTAGAACAGAAGAGGGCATATAAACCTGAGCTTATTACAGCCTCAGGCAGAAGACATCACCAGCCCACTAGCTTAAAATCATAGAATATCCTGAGTTGGAAGGGATCATGGAGTCCAATTCCTGGTCCTGCACAGGACAGCCCCAGGAATCCCACCCTGTGCCTGAGAGCATTGTCCAAATGCTTCTTGAGCTCTGTCAGGCTTGGTGCTCTGACCACTTCCCTGGAGACCCTCTTCCAGTGCCCAACCACCCACGAGGGAAAGAATCTTTTTTGCAATATCCATCCTAAATCTCCCCTGACACGTCTTCATGCCATTCTCTCAGGTCCTAAGAGCTTTTCCAGCCTTTCCAGCTGATCTGTTACAGTGAAGTGAATTACTGCTGTGGGCTGCTGGTGGGACATGGGAAGCCCCTCATCATCACCGCAGCTTTGTCTGCTCCTAAAATATTTGTGTGTGCACATGCTGTTAAACATATTTTCACTTCCACAAGAAACAGTAGGTTTTCTTTTTTATTTGTCATCATGTCAACAAAGATGTGGAAAAGGGCAGAGTACAGGTTTTTCTTGCTCTGCAAAAAGAGCACTCACTTTACATCTTCTCTGTCATTTTGGTAGTGTGTAGAGAGGAGATTTTCCTTCTAGTTTGCCTTACTTGGGTTGGAAGTGAAATCTGCTGCCATCCACCTGCAGAAGACCTGCGGGTCTGATCTGTAGGTGCTTTTACCCTGGACTGGGCCGCTCTGCTTACGAGCAGGTGCTATCTTCACTCCAGCTGGGATGTGTGGACGTGTCCATGAGCTGCAGGCAGCAATCCATGGGCTGGTGATGCCCCAGTGCCTCCCCAGTGCTCTCCCTGCAGGACAAACAAGTTCTCCTCAGCTGAGTTTGCTGACTGGGAAGGAGCCCTAAACTCTTAATATACATAACTGTGGGCTGCATTTCCAGGTGCAAAAGAGGACACAAAGATAAATCTTCCTTCTACGAATATCCACACCAGCCTTTGTGCCCATCATCTGAGTCTCAGTGGAGCTTACTTGGAGCTGCAGTGAGGGTAATTAGATACAAGGAAGAAATTTTTTACTATGAGAGTGGCAAGGCCTTGGCACAGGTTGTCCAGAGAAGCTGTGGCTGCCTCATCCCTGGAAGTGTTCAGGGCCTCGTTGGATGGGGCTCTGAACAACCTGGGCTAGTGGAAATGTTCCTGCCCATGGATCAGGGTTGGAACTGGATGATCTTTAGGGTCCCTTCCAATCCAAACTATTCTGTGATTCTCTGAGTTTCATTCAAACAGGAAAACTGCAATCCAGGAGTAAAATTGAAAGATGACATGACTGTGAGTGTTTGTACCCCAAACCAGCACACGGGTAACCTGCACAGTGAGCAGACTGAAGGGAGGTGGATGGCAGAATTTGTTCTCCCGTTGCCAACAGTTCATATGAGAGTTAGAAAAAGGTCCAGCTGGCAGTAGAAAGATGCTTCACCTTTATGCGAGATTGTCTTTTATGATGCGGATAGTTTAAAATTTGCTCTTATACAGATATTTGGGCAGGGAAGAAAACTTCTTTAAAGATCTTATAGTAGTGATAGCAGTGAGGAGCTTGGAGGTGGCTGTGCAGAGTGAATGCCTTTTGATTCCTTTGGAGTGGGAACGTGCTCAGACCTGCAGGAGCCAGCCCAGGTGAGCAGCTAAACCATGTAATCGCCCTGTCACTCTTGCAGACTCCTGTCCTAGTTCTGTTTTTATTGATGGTAAAAAACATCTCTTTATGTTAACAGAGATAATCTTAGGTGACGCAGCAGTTGGAATGACAGTCAGAAATCATAGTCCAAAAACCGCATAAACAGATGAAAGCTTTAAGAAGTTCCAGAGTTCACTTGTTCAGGAGTTTGGTGTTTCTGTTGTCATTCTGATAGCTGGTCATGTTTAATGGCAAGGCCCAAGGAACTTAAATGCCACATAGGTAGCCAGTGCATTTTCTGACCGCTATAATCAGCAGTAGTTCCTGCAATCGTCACAGGGAGGGCTTGAAGAGAGAGGCAAAATATTGCTTGTTTACTTGTCAATATTTTCTTTAGTATAGGGGGCTCACTGTTTAAAGACCTTGTTTGCAGAAGCAATAAAAGTTACTCACAGATGGCAACAGCATGGGAACGACTAAAGTTTTAACCTACAGCAACATTCATTGTAAACAGCAAAAGCATAATTGTGGTAAAGATAATTCTGGATTTTTATTCCAAAACAGTAGTAGACCAGAAGTCTGTGGGTAAGTTGAAGCTTTGGCCTGTGTTGTGAGATGCTAATAGTCCATATTTCCTTTCTGGCTCTAAATATGGAACTGTTTTGACAGTTTAAGTATACTGTAAAGCGATTAATCCTGACAGGGTTGATAGTAACTTAAGAAAAACATTTTTAAACCCCAAAACTGCAGTTTATCTTAATGAGTAGCTCACACTGTCAACAGCAAAGCCCTGTTACTGTGTGTAATAGGGTTTAGAGACTATCACGGTGAGAAAGGACAGGTCTTGTAATTTGAAAATACATGACTAGAAGTAGAGAGAGTCCCTTCTACTGAGCCTCCAGCCCAAGGTGCTTCACCTGTGCCTCTCTCTCCCTGCTTCTAAACAATGTTAAGAACAAATTTATTTTTGAGATCCTTGAATGAGAATAATCCTCTCTTAGGAGAGGTGTGCAAAGATATCAGCTGCTTAAGATAAAATAGATGCAAGTGTTTGTGTAGTGTTAAAAGTGAGCACCTACAGGAGAACACTCTTGGAGCGTTTCCAGTTACAAGTCCTGTGCCACAAAAAGTCAGAAGTCTCCCTTGAATGAAGATCATTACCCTCAGGGTGCATGTTGGTCACTCTTTAAAATTCTTATAAAAACAAAGAAATTAATTAACCAGTATAAAAATGGGACATACGTCTCCTGGCAAACATTCAATTAACTTTTTAGTGCTTGCTACTTAATGTTGTGTTTGACCACTCGAGCATTGAGAACGACTTTCCTTTGAGAGGGAGCTGGGGTGGAACGTGGCATTGGGCTGGAGCTCTGCTCCGCTGCCAGTCGGGGCTGGTCATCAACATTTTTCCCATGATCGTTGAGTGTGGAGCTAGTTATATTTTACTTATGCATATGAGATGTAATTTGCTTTGGGACAGGGTTGTTTTGGTTTTGGGTTTTGTTTTTTTTTTCTTGCAGGCTGGATGATGTTTTATTGAGAATATAATTTAGCTAGTTTTGCAATCATAGACTGGTTTGCAGTGGTTGAGCATGAACTACCAATTAAAAGCAACTGTATAATACTTGTAATTCCCATGACTAATGGGCTGAAAATATGGAGCTCTTTGACCTGGATCCAGTCCAAGCCAAAGATGAATTATGCCACATAGATCACATTTTCTACTGTTAAAATATCCAACAGAGCAAGTGTAAAGCCCAAACTTTAAGAAATGTTGACTTCTGAAGGAAGAGCTGACATGGTGATGGATATATTTTAAGAATAACGCATGAGAAGACCTTGAATAACTGTGTTTTTGTAGAACTTTTACCTATTTCTGTGTACATTGATATAATTTATAATCTCCTTTCATCATTAATCTCCTGCTGCTTTACTAGCAAGTGATTATGTACTGAAACAATTGGAAGGAAAAGATTCTCTGGGATTTTTATTGTGTGTGATGTCCTTTAAATGGGCAGTAAAAATCACACTGCTACAAGACATATATACATACTATTTTCAAGTGCATCCGGTGTGTAAAGATTCTCAAATTGATCTTTGATTGTCGTTATTGAGTTGATTTTTTTTTCTCAAAAGGATCACTAACATAGTGAAATTTGGGATTAAACGAAATAGCTGAGTTTTGTTGTTCTTGTAGCAGAACAAAATTAAATATCCGTGGGTTAAACTTAGTTGGTTGAGCTGCTAAATGCTGTATAAATATGCAGGGGCCGAAGCTGATGTGAAGGAAAGTGCTCTGCTCGTCAAACGGGGGAGTGATTGTGTGGCAGGGCAGTAGGAGTTCTCTTGGAAACAGGGGAAATTATCAGCGTACCAGGACAGAATGCAAAGGTCGATCTGCTGAATACAAATAAAGTATTGAGCACCAGGTTCTGCCTCATGGAGCTGGCGCTTTTGGAACTGCTGTGATAAATGCACTGATAAATTCGAGGGAATGAGTGCTATTGCAAAAGCCTGATGAAGGCTAGAAAGTGTCCAGCTAGTAGGAATTGCACTGCTTGGTCAGGCACAATGAAATTAAATAGAATTTGCTTTAGTGAAATTGCATCAGGGATGATTAAAGGTGCTGCTGGGAGAAGGTGGCGATCACCTTCCGCTGAAGCCACTTCAGTGACTCCGTCGTTTACTCCTTACGTGTTTTGGGTTTTTCTCATTCTTTGCTCATTTCCTCTGACTTCAAGGCTCCTCTCCCCCTCCTGGTCCTTTCCACCTTTGTGTTGTGCCCCTGCTCTGAGCCTGAAAGCGACACCAGGCTGCTTCAGAGAGCAGGGAGCTCATCGGCACCATTCCTTGGCTTCATGAGTTTGCCTAAATGCACCAAGTCCTGCACCTCCCTTTACCCATACACAGCATCCTTCACTCCCCCACTCTTTGATAGCTGTGTTTTGGGTCAAGATTTGGCCTTTCAGCTCCAGAAAGCTGATCCACATAACGCAGCACCCTGTTCCCTCCTCAGGTGGGTGAAGTGGAGCCATGCAGGTGGGCGCTGCTCCCCGCTCTGCCACAGCTCTGCTGTTCGGATCTGCAGGCAGGATTCCACTCTGAATCTCATTTTCCAGCTGAGTTTCCAAGCAGTCTTTGATCCCGAGCTGCTAAAACCACGCCGGTGTGGTGTCACAGGCGTCTCACCTTAAGGACTGAGCTGCTCGTTGGGTGTTTCCTTGATGTAAAAGTCTGCAGAAGAGTCTGAGTCAAACTCCCCTTGGTTTTGCTTTGATATGTTTTGCATTTTGCGTTAGTGTTTAGAGGCCTTTGGCCTCATGGGTGTTTAAAAATGAATTGTAAGAGAATTAACAACTTTCCAGTTGTTTTACTTTCCAAAAAAACAACAGCAGAGCAGTGCCCAGGGCTGCAGGCAGCACCGAGGCCTCGCTGTGCCCTGCTGTGTTTGCAGGGGAGCTGAGATGCCAAATATAAAGTTTGAGTGACTTGAACTGGATTTTTCCCCAGATGGGCTGACAGCGTAACCAGTCTTTTATGGTAAAATAAAACATGTGCGTACAGAAATACACACACACACATATATAACCACATGTAACATCCCTGTGTTACCAAGATGAGACCATCTCATGACTGTTTTGTTTCCATTTGACATTTAAATGATCCTCTGGCAGTGGGACCAGAGTTCCATACTCCAAATAAAAGGAGACCTCATCAAATTCATATAAGAACACCTCAGCGCTGTAAGTGAAGCTTATTTCCTCAGTGTATATATTTTCTTGAAGTATTTGTCATTTACCTCTTCTGCTGCTGGTTAATGCTGGACTGAGGAGCGTGAGGAATATTTTTCATGATTGCAGTTGTTGGAGCAGTGCATGTGCAGAGCTGTCTTCGGTCATTTATTTCCTCTTCATTTTTGTAACAATTGTAGCATGAACTAATTATTTTCTCAGCTTGAGATGTGTTGGAGTTGCATTTGATAACTGTTTATTTTACAGAAGAAGCTTTTCGAAGGAGTGACCTAAGCATGGACCTGGTGTCTTCTGCTCTGCTCCCTTCAAAGGCACAGGGAAGATTTGCCAGAGGGAGAAAAAGTTGGACGATAAATTGATGCACCTCCTTTATCCATGTGTGAAGATCCAGGTGTAAAGTTAATGGTGCCACCAAGGAAATTATCTCCATGCTGGCATGTCCCTTGAATTGCCCAGGCAGCAGCAGTGGTAGCCAGGTGGAGCCATGTGTCTCAGAGGAGGTGTGGGAAGAGAGAAGCAAAGGTGTTTCAGCAGAGAAATCAGCACTCCTTTGGGTTTAAACCATTTCTCTTTGCTTATCCTGGGAATCCAAGCCACCAAAATGCCACCTTCTCTCTGCCATTTACTCTTTTCCAAAGGATTTGCTGTTGACCTGTATGAAGGGACCTTAAATACACCACAGAGCTTGAAACTTGCACCAAAATGAAGCAATAATAACAATAACAATAATAATAATAATAGTTCCAGTTTCCTGCAGATTGAAATTGACCCAGCAAATTTGACACCACATTTAGCTTCTGAGGTGATAATGCATCAGATTACACTGTGTGGGTATTTTTCGTGGCATGTCAGTAAAATAGAAACTAATATTCTGTATTGGCATTTCAGAAGGTGTTTCTTCAGAGGGTGAAGCTTTCAGTGAGGATTTAAAGACTGTTACTGAAAATGTGACCGTTTTGTGTATTTTTCATTACAGGCAGCTGACTTCTATTATAAACAAAATGTTAACAGGTTAATAATTTTGTTTAAAGGTATAGGTTGTAGAGTTTTAGAACATAAATAGATGTTTTGTATGGAAAAAAAAAAAAGGCACTTGAAAGAGTTCATTATCTCCATATTTCCATAACTTCATTAGTTCCCTAACTTAATTCTCCAGCAGCATTTGCTGGGTGCTTTGTGCAAACAAAGGGGTAGTTTTTGCCCTGAAAGCCTCAGTCTTGGGGCATCAGATGTTGGATTTGATAGTGCAGGAAAGAGTAAACAATGACCAACTCTGAACACTTTTAACTGTAACAGCGGGTTAAAAAATTTCACAATCTGTTCTTGAACAGATAATGAGGTTCTCAATTGCACTAATACTTTCCTTGAAACAGCTTTTGCTTTCTGTAGAAAACTGCCTTTTTGTGGTAGACAGAAAACTTTTCTTTTCCCTTCTAGGGAAGAGTTTTTGCATAAAACCGTTTTCTGACCAGCTTTAAAATGCAGAGATAGCAAAGACCACTTAGAGTTTTTTCTCAGCACTTCTAAGGAAACTAAATGCTAAACTGTCACCATTATGTGAGGTTTATTGAAAGCTAGAAAAGGTCCTTGCTGTTTTATCCTCTCTCCATACCCCAGAAGAGGAAGAAAATGAAATAAAATATATGTGCCAGGGTATTTTTGCCTCCAGGGCTGTTACTGAGAGCTTTAGCTGCTTCAGTGCTTTCTTGCCTTCTCTCTGAAGCTGTGCTTGTTGGTCCCACTTGCAGCAGCAAAGTAAAACGTTTAAAAACATCTGGGGCGAGAGGAGGGAAAGCAGGAGGAAATTGTATTGGCTTTTTCCAGGAAATTGTGTGCTTTGCCAAACATTGATACAGCAGAAGCTTTTCACAGGAGAGACCAGTTTCCTTTTGGAAATGCTGCTGTGGTGTTGCTGGGTCGACTCCTGTGCCTTCTCTTCCCCACCTGGGTTCTCTGCATGGACTTCATTCCTTTCCTCTCACCTGACCTTAAAGAGCACAATAATTGGTGTTTTCTTAGAGGCTTTAATAATTTTTTTTTTTTAAATTGTCTATTTTTTCATTTTGGCAGTCATCTGGTCAGAGCCTGTAGCCCAAACAAGCAAAATCCAAGTTACAATAGGTGAATCAACTTTGTGGATGTTCTATGATATTGGCAGCTGCTATAGCAATGGGCTGCCACAGATTTCCCTCCAGTGGCTCTGGTGTGTGGCTGCTCTCCACATCAGCCAGGTTGGAGCTGCATCCTGCCTGGAAATGCAGATGGGAAAAATATCTTAGCTACACATACACCATAAAATTGGGTTTTCATGGTACTTTGAATGGTAAGAGGTATATGTCTGTGTGTTTGGGGTTTTTTTTTTCCGTAGCAGTAGAAAGCGTCAATCAATTCCCAGAAGTTTGGAGTTGGGGATAACTCCGAGTGAATTATTATTTTGTTAACATTATTCCTGTGCTTGTCTGGATTGTGCCAAAGCAATGGAGCTCTGTCACTGTGCTGGAGGAACCCTGTTTTGCAATGTATTTTTAAGACAGCAAGACTTTAATTGAAGGGCATAAGGGGAACTCTTGGAATCTACTTCCTTATTGTTAACCTCAGAGTCTCCTCTCTGTGAGCATTTTGATGGCATGGAGTGGTTTCTTTTTTCTGGCTCTAAACAGTGGTTTTTCCCAGGTTTTAGCCAGTTTTTTGTTAATTCTAAACCATGTATTTACAGGCTGCTTGTGGTGCCTATTTCCCTATTTCTCACCAAGCGATGGCTTTTCATGTAGCCTTCCAGATCTTCCTCTCCAGTGTAATGGGAGCATAGTTTTGGAGTGGTCAGCACATCAAAATTTTCCCCATCTGTGTTTATTTCAGTGTGTGAGGACATTCAGATGGAGCCTGTGCCTCCATTCCAGCCTCACATTGCCCATTCAAATAAATTATGTCTGAAGAGCTGATCAGTAGGAGGTCAGTCCCTTCGTTAGATAGGAGGAAATCCACTGGGAAAATTAATTGTTAACGTGGTGCAGTAGAAATACAGAGACAGAAAAGGCAGGAAATCAGATTTGGGTTTTTGGCAGCTCGTTTAATTTGGCTCCATAGTTCATAAAATGTCCACAAATTAAATTGTGTGCTTTGGTTGTAGCATGAATATGGATTTTGGTACACTAAACTCTGGAAGTCTGTTTTTGGCTGTGGAAGAGCCGTGCACAGAACACAAAACATTGGGTATGGATAGATGGGGATGTGCTGCCAGTGCAGGAGAGCTGATGTTGCAGTTGTACTCAAAAACTAACCCAGAACAAAGTAATTTCTGCTACAAAGTGTATTTTCAGGCCTTGGTATGGTTGCTTGGCTATAATCTAATTAATTTTTTAAATTTAATATGGAGGAAGACTTAAGCTCTGACTTTTATGTCTAAATATTAAAAAAATGAAATTAAAATTGAGGGGTTTGATTCAGGACCCACTTTAAACACGTATGGGAATATTTACAGTGGCTAACACAGATACTGAAGTTGTTTGGCAAGTAGTTAAAAATAGGAATCAAAGATCCCTATAAATCCATTGAACAGACAGACACCTCAAGGAAGATGATTCAAAATGCTTGATATCTAAACTGGATGCCTAAAGAAAATTATATAAATACCTTAGATTCTCCCTTCTTTGCTTCTCCACCCTGTTCTTCCAACAGACATTTATACCATTCCATTAGTAAAAAAAAAAAAAAAGGATTTTTCCTACTTAGTTTTGCAGATGGTTTTGGCCTTAAACACAGCACAGTCTACAAAAATGCAATTATTTAAGTTTTTGTTTTTAATGTGGCTCATCATTGCTAAATTGAAGAACCTAGGATTAAAAAAAAGCACGTAATGTGAATTAAATGGTGGTGGTGGCCAGCGAGTGTTTGTGTTACAGCAATAGTATCACAGGTTCATTTCCTTTGTATATCTTACTTCGGTTTTGCAAACTAGGATGGGGTTTTTCCAGCTTTTTCTGTATACTTTTTCAGGGCCTTTTGTTTCCAGAGATGTAAATTGAAAGAGATGCCATTTCCACGCAAAGAGATGAAATGTTTATTTTAAGAACACACAAGGACTCTGTTACGATATAACTTGTTGAATCCTTGATGCCAGACTGGCTTTCCTTGAAAGATGAATGGGAATTTGAAAAGGACCCTGTCAAAGGAATTGGGCTTTACAGTTACTCCTTTTAGCCAAAGCTTCGCTTCACGCTCCTCTGTTTTGTCTTTTCAGCATGAAGGACCAATATGTAAGAAAACAGAACCTTTGCAGCCTTGGTGCATATGTTGGGATATTTTCGTGGTGTATGTACTGTTTCCAAGCCTTCCCTTGTGCTCCCTCCCCAAAACAAGGGAACAAAACCCTCCATACAAGCAGAGGGAAGCAAAATGAGCAACATTTAGATGAGTTTTCATTAAAGGTTTTTTTTCCCTGTGACAATGTTGTAGCTAATTTCCAGCTGGAGCAGCCTGTAGGGAATTGTGCTGAGCTCCTGTGGGCTCCTGGATAGGGATGGGAATGGGATGCTGCGACTCACAGGCTCGGGCTGCAGGTCCCTGGCTGAGCTTTCGGTCCCCAGGCACGGCAGAAATCAGCTCAGCTGTGCTCTCAGCTCGTGTAGAAGAGGGAAATGGTTGTTTAAAATCGGCTGCCATGATTTTGCCGTGCCTTTGTTCTCTGCCAAAGTCGTACGGGAGCAGGGAGTGAGAACATCCTCCTGTCACTTTTCCGAGGGCGTTTTTAAACCTTCATGTCAGCGTAAATCGGAAGAGCAATAAAACAAGGGGAAGGAGCAGTGCAAGGTTCAGCTGAGCTACAGCAGCGACTTCTGAGGGTGCTTAACCTTGCATATTTTATTTTCTTTTGGTCTAACTGGCGTATCTGTAGCTGCAGACAGTGTGCTCTTAATAAAATTAAAAGTGGGAATTAAATATGGTAGTGCAGGGTGATAGGGCAAAGCTGAGAGTTTCTCATGCAACTTTGCTTCCCTCGGATCTTTTATTCAGCATTTAGAGATGGAAGATCTGCTGTCCTTTCCCCGGCGTATTTTTTAATACCGATATGCTTCTTGCACTCTACTTCCCCGTTTGGATTTCTATACTTCTAAAATGATACGTGTACGGGCAAGGGTTCATAAATATATATGTTCCCTGACGGTTTCAGTTCCTGCATGTGTTAATGAATATATATCCCTCGATGGAGTTTCAGTTCTGCGGCAGACGCGATGGATTTCTCCCTCTTTATCAGTGGCACCATTAGTAGAGATAGAAATGGAAACTTTTTCAACTAAAACCAGCTGGGATATCATTGATCAAGATACAGTCTAACACAGGAAAGTGGGGTGTAAGTAGTAATTGGAGCTGGAATGCAGGTGAAATGATGTTTTTCTTTCTGTTTGTTTTTAGGCTATTTCATGACATATTCATTCATTCATTCATTCTCTGTCTCTGTTTTCCCTTAAAAATATAAATTTCTCAAAGCTGATGATAAAAAGGGATTTAGTGCTGCTGAAACAACAGATAGAAATATCAGAAATATAATTTTGTTATTTTAAAAATATTTAAAAATATATTACAGGTGTGTAAAAGGGGAAATATAGCACTCTAAGGAATTTTCAAATCCATGACATCTTTTCCCTTTAACGTGTTACACTTAACATTGCTTTTTAAAAGCACGGAACAAGACTTCATAGGTTTGCGTTTAAAAAAAAAAAGACAAACAAACTGAACCGAAAAACCCCAACCTTCCCAAGACACTGGATTTACATTTAAAAAAAGAAAACACATTACAAAGACCCTGCCGTTAACTGTGCAGAAATGAGCATTTGATGATGGGTTTCAAAGGAAGCAGATTAAGTGATTCACAAGTGCTGTGGCGTTTGGCACGTGTGGGGATTCGAGCAGTAAGTCAGGAAGGCACAGATTAAATACTGTCAGGGAACTGGCTTTGTTGCATCTGTTTTCGTTATGAAGATCTAATTTTTAGTTATTTTGACAAACTAGGAATGCAGTTTACAGCAGCAAATATTTTTTCCCTTAGAGTTCCAGGCAGACGAATTGACTTGCCTTGACCATCTCCCTTTTGATACTTACTCTCCACAACTAAGTTCCAGAGTCAGATCTGGATAATTGACTTTCCTTTTGAAAACGCATTTTAAAGACAAAACCTAAACTGTATTAAACATTTGCATGTCATCAGTCACTGTGATTACCACAGTGGTTACATTCTGTTTGGGAGAGGGGAGGGAGGTGGTCAAGCAACATCAAGAGGCAGCTGATATTTAGGGGACAATTTCTATCATAGCGTGATCACCGTGGGAATACGGCTCTGAAGCAAGGAAATTCTTTTTCTGGTCAGATGCATTTTATTAGAAGATTCAGTCCTCGATCCTGCCTCGCTGTCCTCCTTTCTCACTTGGCTGCTTTGATGTTACTGGTTTTCACCACAGGTTAGCGCAGATATGGCCCAGATTTTCCCAGTTTCTGCCCTCTGTGATTCTTTCCATTCCCTCCATCATCCCAAGTAATTTTTCCCTGCATATGCCCGTCGTTTTTGTACTGTTTGTAGGAAGGTGATATTAAAACAATATTATAGCAGCCCCTAGTAAATGTGGAGTCTGTGTGTATTGATTACATGGGATTAGTGATTGCAGATATGCAGACACATAAAAATAGTTGTTGTACATCTTTGGCCACTTGACCTCGCTGCTGATCAGTCTCCCATTCGATTTGTAGTATTTAAAAGTTCTGTAACAAATTCAGAAAGTTGCATTTTAATTACTCATTATTCTGGAAACAGGAAAATTTCTTACCTTTCTCACTCGATTTTTGAAAGATCTTCTGCAGTTCCTCCTCTCTGACACAACAAAGTCATGTCCATTCCTAGAGCACTGTTTAGGCTCTGTATTCTGACAGGACATTATTTGGAAGGGGTATGAAGCACCAAATTTTAGCTTGTGTAGTTCATGATGTATCAAACAACGCTGATAGACAAAAAAAGCTGTTTTCCTTTAAATGAAAGTAAAAAAAAAAAATTTAGCAATCCAAAAACTGTTTCTGTGCATTAAAAGTTTGATGGTGACATTTGGCTGTGAAGAGCTAGGAGAGATTTGAAATGGCCTGAATCTTTATTTATTAAAGCTGAAGTATAATCTTTATTTCTAAACACACACACAGCATCTCAGTTGAGCTCCAGCTTTTAGTTTCACCCCCAAAAAATGCATTCATCTCACATCAGGCCAGGAGAGCTGTTACACCGGTGGTTTTTTATGTGCGCATTTGCAGACATAAATCACGCACACGATATCTTGGTTTTATGCTGAGGGAATCCCAAAGCATCTGAAAAGTCACACCTGAGGAGGCTACATAAAGAAACAGTCGAGCCACCCCCATGAAAAGTAGCAGGTGGATATTTCACAGCCCTTTGCCCCAACTCTGTCCTCCTGCATGATGGCACGAAGAACTTTCTCTTACGCACCTCAGTGCTGTGAAAATGGCAATAACAAATGTAACTTTTGAGCAGAGTAAGAAAACTTGTTTATTTATGCCTTATTTGCAGTTCCTTCGCTCCTACATTGATGCATCAAGCCCTAGGGCAGTTATCTTAAAAAGGGTAAAAAGCAGGTTGGAAATCCTATTAGGATTCCACATGGGGGTCTCTGAGCACTCCCCAGCAGCAAAAAAATTAAACATTTCAGCCCATCCCTTGGGATTGTGGAGGCAGCACTGTTCCTCGTGGAGAGAGACGCTTGGACCGTGAGCAGCTGTTCCACCTACTCTGAAGTGAACTAGGAAGAGATTTTTTTGGCCATAGGAAATGCAGAACCATGAGACCAGATAATTGGCATTTAAAAGTATTGCCAGGTTCATGTAAAATGGTGCTTTATTTTCTCATCATTCAGGAGAGTTATTTATTTAATTTTTTTTTGTGGTAACAGAATAAATGTGCTGGTGTTACAAAAACCATAATAATATATTGTTTTTATGGGGAAACAGAGCTCCAGAGGAATTAATGATTTGATTTTGTGCATATTTTCTGCAGTAAACATTTTTGGCATTCCTTTTTTTTTTTTTTCTTCTTTTTTTTTAATACTTTATTTTTCCTGCTTGGTTTAATGCAGCATAACCTCCTCTAAATTTAGTGGGAAGTGTAAATGTATGTAATGCTTTTTCTGTGGTTAGAAAATACATGTAGCATTAAGTTATTAAAGCTTGACTTTAAACTATGTCTTGGGCTAATGATTTTACAGTATAATTGCTTTAGTTAATTTGAAGGCAGGTATACATACAGCTTATTCCATTTTGGCACTATAAAGTTTGCCATTGGTATTATACCTCATTTTTTATATGATTTACATAATTTGTGAAACAGATTTAATACTTTGTGTGTGAGCTAATTAGTTTCTGGTTTAGAGCCTTATTGTATGTTCATTGGGTTCTGAACACCTTTTACAGTAGCACAGAAGGTCATTGTTGGATCTAAATTCTTTGTAGAGCAATCAATCCCCTTTTAATAAAATAAATTGCATAATTTTTAATGTAATTAAATTGGGTTCTGCGGAATTGTTTTCAGCTGTAAATTTGCTGAATTGGAAGAAATATGTGGTGATGTGTTAATTACTGAGTTGTGCTCTTTCCCTTGTTATGGTATAGTTTGAGATTACTGGACTTTACATGAGTGTAATTTTACATTTTTTATATTTACCATTGAGGAGCTCATAAGGGCGTCCAGCTTTTCGTGGTAGAAGAGGAAAAAAAACGAAAAGGAATGTTTCTCATGGAATTTCAAAAACTTCTTGCCTAACTTTCAGAAGAGTCCATGTTAATATATCCCTAACATTGATTACCAATTGCCAGACTGCAGCAATACCAGCACTTGCCAAGCGCCGAGCTCTTCAGCAGGTGACGACGGCCAGGTTGGGTGGGTGACCTAAATGTCCCTTTTCCAGGGAAATGGAGCCCCTCCGTGCACAATGAGCATCTTACAGTCATGTCACACGCCAGCCCAGAGAAGTTCTTTTCCTCTGGAATGTGATTTTTACATGAGGGCACATGCTGACTGTTTTCCTCTCCAAGGAATTGTTTTCTTGGCTGCCGCCATCCCGTGTTTAACAGGACTGCGCGGCTTTAACGGCTCCGGGCTTATTAGGAGTCTAAACAGTCTCCTGTATCCTTTGTGTCAAAGTGAGTGAAAGCTTTGGAAATCATTTTGGGATTCACTGAGCAGGAAAAGGAGTTGCTTGAAAGAGTCAGACCCTGCAGAAAGGCTGACTTCCCAAGTTAAAAATGGACATAGCAATTTCCTTCTGAAAGTTTTCTGCATCCATTCCCTGTCCTAACTCAGACTTTTAACTTAATCAAATAATTTCTGTACACCAGTTATTTCTAATTTGGGTTTTACATGTCTCTTTCTACCTCTCTTTTTCCCTGTGTAGCTCTCACATGCATGCTTGTGCTTTTTAGCTTGGTAAAGCAGTTGCACTTAATACAGAGATAAACTAAAGTTAATGAGACAGAACCAGAACACAGCACAGGTATTTACTTTCCCTCTGTTTGTGTGTTGTTAGGAACTGGTTCTGGGATTTTTGTACTCTGTGTATAACCCTGATCTGCTAAACACGTTTTGTGGGAGAAGCAAATATCACCAGTTGCCTTCATGCTCTTCGCCGAGGCGCAGCTGATTTCATTTAACAGTGCACACAGAGTTTCTTACGCAGAACCACCAACGAGGGGTTTTAATTATTTATAAGAACCTCTAACCGAGGCAGTGTTTTTCTGATGTGTTTATGTGTATACATAGCTATAAAAAAATAAAGGACAGGAAAAACTGACTTTTTATTGTTGTATTTGCAGCCATTCTCGCTCAGCGTAGAGCTTTGCAATACAATTACACCAGTGGAAGCCTTTAAGGCATTTATTTCCGAGTGGGAATACCGTTTCTCCTACTTTAAACAATTAGATGAAGTGTAATCTCACCTTCTTCCTGTGGAATGCCACACTTTTATTGCTATCATTTATCAGTAGCGAGATGCAAATAAGATGTAAGCTTAGGAGCCTGGCTCAAATAAAACCAGATTGTATTGATTCTTGTGTGGTACAGAATGAAATGGAAAATCATCTGACAGCCAATCAGTGCTCATCGAAGCAATTTTTACAGAATAAAAGCTGAATACGTACAATATAAATTCCTTATCTTGTTTACGTGATGTACACGTGCAGTTTGAAAGTCAGAAACCTGATAAAAATCGCGGCTAATTGTGTGAGATAGTGCCGGTTATTTTCATTAGAGGTCTAAAATGTGAGGTGTGGCTTGGGCTAAAAGCAGCTTCAGAGCACACAGAAACTTTGGAAATCACAGAATCGTAGTCCTGAGTTGGAAGGAACCCACAAGAAACATAAGAGTTGGACTCCTGGCCCTGCACAGGACAGCCCCAACAATCACACCGTGTGTCTGACAGTTTATTGATGGACACCTAAGGATGGAGGGGAAAAAAAACCAAACAAAACCCCAAACCTTTCACATCACTGACAGCAAATGAAAGAGACTGAAAAACTGAGGTTTTGTTCATGTAGCAAGTTAATGATTTTCTTTTAAAAAAAAAAAAAAATTTCCCCATCCCCCTGCACTGCTCAGGAGACAAGACGGCTGCTGATTTCTTAAAGCCTTAAAGTTAGCTGACCTCCTTGCTGAACCCGACTTTAATGTAAACATTTTCTTGAGATGGTTCGTAGCAGGGCCAGCAAATCTGGAGAATATTAGTGGCGCTGTGTTTGCGGGAAGCAGGAATCCCTTGGTAATTCTCAGGAGCTCTTTTCCAGGCCAAGGCAGCCTGAGACACAGTTGTGTTTTCAGTTTTGCAGGGTTCGTTGGTAATGCCCTGTGTATCTTTCTAAAATGTAATTAGTAAAACACATAATTAGTTTTTGCTTTGAAGTCGAGTTTTTCTTCCTTGCTTTCACTCCATTAAAACTCTTTATCTCCCCCCACCAAAGGTAAATAATTTGATAGCCCAATATTGGCGTCGATTTAGTTGTCGGCGTTTTGGCGTTGGTTTATGAATCTAAATAGAAGAGAGAAATTAGAGCAGGGCTTCCTCCAGTTCGCCTCTTTGCAGGAATATTAAGTTCCTTTTAATGCTCCACGCTTAAGTGTAACACAGGGCTGCTGTCTCAACCCCAGTATTTCGAAGAAAAGTTTTATTCTTGTTTGGGTGCTTGCACTCCTTCTGTACAGTAGGAATTGGTTACACCGTCTGTGTCATCACGTGGAGTATTTTGCAGGTAGAAATATTGCAGCTGAATATCTAAATTTTCCTTACCTGTGTGCCTTTTTTTAAAAGATGTATTGCATTTATCGTAAGCTTGATCAGCTGCTGAAATAAGATATAATACTTAGCACTTCTTGCTTTTCAGCTTCAAAGCACTTTTCACGCGTTAACGGATCTCCCCAGCGTCCCAGTCTGCCCAGTACTCAGTGCTGTACAGCAGCATGCCCAGACTGGGTGCACTGGTGGGTAGCAGCCTGATGGACATCAGTTAGCAGTGCTTCTTATTCCCTAGCACATCTTATATTTCACTAACTATAAAAATCTTAATTTTACCTGCAGAAAAAAAACATGTTTGCCCATAAGAAACCTGTGCTTGATATGGGCAGTCCTTGCTGTCACTGCATGTTGCATGTTAATCTGCTAATTGGGCTCAGGCTGTTTTCCCAACAGGTAAAAAACTTGAGAGAATAGAGAGACTGATGAAAAGAAACTCTGTGTGTAGTTGATTTTTTTTTTTTTTTAAAATACATCAAAGTTGCTTTTTTGTTTTGGAAGGAAACCTTATAGTTCTGCTGTTAAAGTGTCTGAAATCCAGCTTTCACTTGCAGCACAGAGCACAGAGACGCAAAACTCCTTTTAGATCTCTCATTTAAATTATTGAGAAAATTTGCAGAAAGGAAAGGGGAAGAGCGAGAAAGTCAAAGACTGATGTTTTCTGCTTTTACTTTTTTATTTTAATTTAGAGAAGTATGTAAAAATGCCCATGAACAGCACAAAACTGATGCTTTTGCAGAGGTAGAGCAGAACTCTGCCAAAATGTTGCCAATATTGGCTGGTTTCCGAGATGAGCTGCATCGATTAATTGTTCTCTCACCTTTCTGCCTCCACTTTCTGTAGTCATGGACTGTGTCCTGCATTTTCTGGAGCAAGGATTCTCTTCATTTATCTTTTTTGGAGGTTGTAGGGTACATTGAGCACACTGGACACTGGTTGGAGCATGTGCAACTTCCTCAAATATAAATAATAGAAAAGGCTTTATATTATTACATAATAATTTGATTGGCATTTCTCTAGGTTTGTTTTTTCCAGGTTTTGATCATAGATATGTTTAATTGGTGTTACAATTGGCTGTTGTGTGTGTTGGTTGTTGTGGCTTGTTTAATACCTCCTGTTTGCAGTTGTCCTAGTTTTACCATCTTGAAAGATGGTTTCTATTTAGTTCTCTTAATGTTTGCCACAGTTTGTTTTAAAACCCACAAATTTAGCTGAAGTGTTTGTTTTTTTACTTAAGAATGTTAACTTTAGAAATAAAAGATTTCCTGTTTATCAGCAAAAGTGTTTCTTCCCACTTGCCGGCATGATTGCGAAGATGGATTTTTTATTTCCTTCTCTTACACCACATTTCTTTCTTGTGCTAAACATAATAAACCCTGAGCGATGATAAAGCTTATTTAACCCAAGTATACCTGCCTCACCTCAAATAAATACAAAATAAATTGGGCAAAAGAAAGAGATAATATTTTTGAATCAGGACACAAACATCACTCTCTGTAAGATATTCATTGTACTGCAGTAAATGGGGAAAATATATTGAATTTATGCACACATGATTGACTTTTCATACAGTGAACCCAGGTTAAACATCTTGAATATGGAATATGAATAGAGCTAACATTTTCATATGAAGCAATAATGAAAATTAACAGAGCTCCATTTCGACTGATAGCAAAGAACATTTGATACTCCAAGGCATAAAATGTGTTTAGTACTTGGGTTTTGTTAAGCTTGACAGAAGCCAGGAAACAGGACGGTACAACTGCAGCATAAAGGCTGCTTCTGTACCTGATGACAGGCTCGAGGATGGAATTGGGGGAAAACAATAACACCACCCACCCGCCCCTCATTCCTTACAGTAAGAGGAGAAGGCATTCATGGCTGCGTGTCGTCAATGGGATCGTCTCTGACAGCATCCGTCCCTGGGACCTGGGTTTTGTTCCCTGGCGCCAGGCTGCAGGCACAGGAGGGAAAAGCAGAACCCCTTCTTGTGGATTTTACAGGAACAATGCATTTGCTTTTGGATTTTTTACCTTTTTTTTGTTCTGTAATAGCCCTGGATGAAACGGGGTTTATTCTGGGTAACAGGAAGGATATCCTGGTGCTTTCCTGGTTTAGCGAGGCGCGGGGCTTGTAGACCAGCTGCCGCTGAAGGGGAGGCTGAGCCGTGACTTGCTGTGGGTTCCTAACCCTGGTGGTCCATCCTTCTCCCTCATGGCAGCATCTTCCCGTCGAGCTGCTCTGACACAGGATAACATGCCTGCGCTTTGAGGACTTTTTTCCTGCACAGATTTCAATCCCTGATGAGTGTTACTTGTTGAGTCTGTGTGTGTTACCATTTGATAGGCAGAAAAATCAGAAGTCAAAATACGCAGGTCTGGCAAAAACTGCCTGAAACTTTCTTTATGCTGCCTTCCCTCCCACCCCTTTTACTTCTAGCAGAAGCTCAAGTTGCTTTTCTCTTGCAGCCCTATAAATGCACTTGTTTCCTTAGTTGTAACCCTATAAATGCTCTTGTTTAACATGGGCCGTGTTTGAAGAGTTGACCTCTTATTTGGTTTTAGTGCTTTAAATTAAAAGTTTAAAGGTACCTAAAAATCATCTTAAAGGAAAACGTGGCCTAACAATTAAGGTTTGACATCTGAGCCTCTCCAGCTCCTGTGTACACACAAGGAAGCTTTCCTGAAGAGTCACACAAGGGAGAAATTCCTTTGGCCAGTGAATACAAGGCCCATAGCTCTGAAGGAAAGCTTGGCTTCCACTCAATTAAAATAGGTTCTTAATTGGTCCTGTGCTAACCCAGAATGGGAGCTTTTTGCTTTCTTTCAGGGAGATGGAGACAAAAATAAGCGAACACCTGTCAGCTTCCAGGCTCCAGGTGTTTTCTGACTGTGTCTGCTGAAAGGGCATTTTGGTGCTTATGGTTTAACCATCCATAATGATGATTTACACTAGCAGCTTAAATATATGGAACTTCCCCGTGAAACCATAACTAAACCTCTACTTAAATTCCTTAGGACTGACCTAGAGTATCTTGTAACTGTGTATTTTAAATACAAATGTTGTATCAGCATCCCAGAGAGTTTAGAGCCACTGAAGGGGTGGCCGCTTCTGCACTAGCCTAGAAATGACCTGTTTTGCTGTTCTTCATCAGCTCTAGCCAGTGGAAGTTGAAGATCTGGGAACACTTAGCTTTGAAGTGACTGTTTTCTGTTGTGTGGAACCTGTTAAATGAATTTTAAACAGGTTTCTCTGCACGTCTTGCAAGTTTATTGTTGTGAATAGAATCTTACTTCAAGTGCTCCTTGATTTTGTGTCAAGCCTTCAGCTGATCCAGCAAACAGGCTTCTTGTATCATTTAATGTCAGTTTGTTCACCTGCGAAATGGGTGTTTTAACAGCTTAGTGTGGTGTAATACTTTAAAAATGCACTTAGTACACCAGTATATCCTGCAAATAAATAGAATATTATGTAGAGAGAACTTGCTGTTGGGTGGTAGGACAATGGTATATGCTAAATTTTCTGAACACAGATGGTGTGGAAGGGACAGTACAGTTGTGTTCTTAAGTATTGTGTGAGAATAAACCTTTTCAGTCCACCAAGAAGGGTAATGTACCTCATTTAAAAAGTTCTTTGAGATCATGCACAGACTGTTGGAGCTGTGCTTTCCTTGCTGTGCCAACTCCTCACCTCAGGAGGAAGACAAAGAACAATTTGCAGTTAATGGGCTGGGATTCAGGAGATGGGGGTCACACTTGCTTTGTGACCTTAGGTAGGTCAGTTCCTCCATAAATCAGTATTATTACAGTAATATTTCCTGTCCTTCAGCTTAGGTATGTCTTCCATATTTGATTTGTAAACTGTTCTGACTGAGGGCTTTTCAGGTTAAGTCTGGACAGCATCTGCCACAAGGGAGTTCTGTTGTTACTGGGCTTTCCAAGATGCCTCTTTAATAAAAGCAATCATAAATTCAGTGCTACTACTATGTTACATCCTTCTTTTAAACATTGACACATATGAGGTTGCACTTGTTAAGCTCAAAAATGTTCAGGTGAGGTTGGACATAGAATACTCACATGTCATTGCATGGCAGTGTTACCATCACAATTTATTTTTTCAAGTGCACCGTATCATTAATATTTGGTTTATTTTAACTCTGCGAACAGGAAATGATGGTGCATGAAGTTCTGCACTCAGAGCAGTGATTTGCTGGAGCTTGGTTTGGCAAATGTGGATCTACAAAACTGCAGTATATTAGTTCTGCTTGATATTTACATCCTAATATCCACTTTAGTCCTTGGTGTAGTTTCATGGGTACTTACCACAAAAGTATATATGAGATTTTTGTCTCTTTGAATTTTGCTCACTTGTAATATTATACTTTACATGTACATTTACATTTTACTTTACAGTCCAGAGGAGCATTTTAGAAGAACAGTAAAAATTTAATCAGTGTATGTCATGTGAATGAACACTGATTGGTTTTTCTGTTCTGGCAGGACATGCACAACCAGCAGCTCAGCACTTGGGCCCATCCACTGTCAAAGCTCCTCCAGTCTTTCAAGAGTTGGTAGACATCCCTGTCACTGTATTGGGATGGTTTTGCTTTAAATTTGTTGAATATTTAAAAGAAATATAAATAGAGAGAGAATTCATTTTAGCTGCACACCGGCAGATTGTCTCTTCTGTACATGACCAGAGTTGTGCCTTGCATCAAAGCTTGCATGGGTGGGGAAGGGGTTTCCTACTGTAGCAAAGTCCATAAGTAGGAATTTGAGGACCAGAAAATGCTGCCCCAGATCATTTCTGCAGATTTCAGTTGTGTTCATTTGTGCTTAATAAGGAGTGAGGCAAAGATCTCAAAGCCTTGTCTTTTTAAAGTACGAAACCTTGTTTGTTTATGGAAGTGAGGCCAGTTAATTTATGTCTATACTATTACAGCATGGCTTCAGCCAAGGCCAGGCTGGATGGGGCTCTGAGCAGCCTGGTCTAGTGGAAGGTGTCCCTGCCTGTGGCAGGGGTTGGAATGAGATGATCTTTAATGTCCCTTCCACCCCAAACCATTCTAGGATTCTTGGACAATGGTGCCTCTCTGTTTTACATTGCTTTGACAGTCTTGTAAATTCTCACTTACATTATTTTGTACTTTATTGTATATTTTGTACTTTATTTTGTACTTTATTGAATAACATGAGTGGATTCAGTGATACTATATCTAGTTTTCACCAAAAATCTCCAAAGCACCATTAAGAGAGGGTGCTCAAATGTTTTCATCTCTGCTTCATCACCAGTGGGGCAGAAAAACTGCAGTTACTTCCACTTTTGTTCTGCTTTCCCATGATTTGGGCAGGAGTGAGCAGTGCAGCCTAAACATTTTTTTTTTCCCCCTAAAGTCTATGACAGGCCAGGCCTGATAAATTTTAGCATGATAGAGAGGGAAATCTATAACCTGCTGACACTGGGGGATATAATTAAAATGTGTAGGCACCCTGAATTACAGCTGTTGCGAGTGTTCCAGCTATCTTAATAATTGAAGACCTTTTAATAATTTTATATGTTCTTTACTAGCTTGGCCTTGAGCTTAGGCAGGACTTCAGTTTCAAGATAATTTTCTTGTCCTCAAAAGTTAAATTGCTTTCTTTAATATAAAGCATACAATAAGGAGTGCAATTGAAGAGCTGCATGCCTACTGAACCTGCTCTTTCAGCATGAGACTCCACTTGTTCGAAGCAGATCCAGAGGAACAAACACTCTTTTATTATTAGATGATAAATCCCTGATGCCGTATCACTGTTTTGGCTTTCAACCTTATTGAACTTTCAAGAGAAATGCCTCTGTTTATAACATGAACTGCCCAGTAGCATCCAAGTATCTGTCACTGCACTGTGGGCTTGAATTTTTATGTGGTGAACCGTACTGTGCTGTGTTGTTTGTAGTGTGTCTGGTGCTATACGGCTAAAGTCTGGCTCATACCCTGATGAAAAGCTGCAGAATGAGATGTGGGGGTTACTATTTTTGTTACAGAATTCTGGTTGCAAGTTAGAGCTTTTAATAGTTTTTAATTAAAGGAGTTTGCAAATTAAGGTTGTTTTTTCCTGAGTGAGTAAGAAATAAAAAATAATATTTCTGCTGAAAGTTGTTGGGATACTTAGTCTTAATTTACTGAAGTTTGTTGGGCTTTTTTCTAAAATACCACAAAATGTACATAAAGGGGGCTTACAAGAAGGCTGTAGGGGGACTTTTCACAGGGGCATGGAGTGACTGGACATGAAGGAGTGTAGGTTTAGGATGGATATGAGGAAGAAATTCTTTACTGTGAGGATGGTCAGGCCCTGGCACAGGTTGCCCAGAGAGGTTGTGGGCTCATCATCCCTGGAAGTGTTCAAGGCCAGGCTGGACGGGGCTTTGAGAAGTCTGATCTAGTGGAAGGGGTCCCTGGTCATGGCAGGAGGGTTGGAACTGGATGATCTTTAAGGTCACTTTAAAGATGCTGTGAAGTGCTGCTGAAAATATGAGCTCAAAAATATCTGTGCTGAAGGCAAAAAATTCCATGTGCTTTAGAAAATATTATTTATTACCACATAGCAACATCTCCATAAAAAGTGGCATCTCTAGCATCTGACTTCAAATGGAAAAGAAGTTTGCATTTCTCTGTGTGTGTGGCAAATTACATTTCTGTGTTTGAATTCACCATTCTCAGGTAGCTTCTCCAGCCTCTAAAAGTGGGGAAACTTAGGAAAGGCTCTGAATTTGTTTTGCAGATGACTTAGTTTAGAGGTAGCTGTAGTGAAGCAAAGATAAAAGTTGAAATTCACTGTCTCCTGGATCAGTGTCTCAGACAGGGTTCCTGTGATTTTGCTTCCAAAATTTCCTTTGGGATACCCCACTTGTTGCTTCAGCAGGAATCTGCTTTTGACACCGCAATGGGGTATTCTGCCAAGAAACACTTTTAGAATATTCATATCTTAGCCCAGAGCATTGCATTTGTTTAATATTTGGTAAGGTCTCAGCTGCAACAATCAACTAGGAAAAAACTTCCTCTCGTGGGAGCTTTCTAGCGAGTTCTAGCACATGGTCAAGATGTGACGTTTTATAATGCCAAAATGTGTTGTTAAAAGGCTTTATAAACCACCAGGCTCTAAGTGGTGCTTTCTGCTGCAGAGTATCAAATTGATAGTCAACCATAATTTGGTTTTTAAGTTTGTCTGTTGAATGAGTCCCAATTTGTATAGATAATATATTGTGTGTTCAAGTGAGTGCTCCGCTTTTGTACATTCCCTTCCATTAAGAAGATGAGACTTCGGATAACTCGGAGTTTCAGATAATGTGGAATCAAATACGGTAGCAAGTCGTACTGTAACAAATCAGCACAATGACTATTTTATGTTTGAAGTGGGGATCGTGTTTGGAGTGCCTGTAAATGCCTTGTTGGAAAAATCAATTCTGAGCATCTCCTTTCTCCACATTTTGATTCATTTTACCTCAAATGTATGTTGACACTAAAGTTTCAGTCTGTCCACATGGAACGTTTAACTCTCCTGGCTTTTTTTGAGCTTAATCCAGAGTTACACCACGGTGACTAAAAACAACGTGTGATTTTGAAGGGCACATTATCTAGTGCTTAATTACTTTAAAGAATCATATAGTTGTTCAGGTTGGAAAAGACCCTTAGGATCATCACATCCAACTGTCATTTGACTGTTAAAACAGCCAAAGAAAAGCATACATAGGAGGCAGCTGAAGAAAAAATGAAGCAACAGATCACACTTTTTTCTCAGGTCATCTCACTAGACCTCAGGCTCCATATTTTTGAGAGACTTGCACTATGCAGAGTAGTGCTGCTAGGATTGTCAGAGCTTGTTTTATTTGGAACAGGCAAATGAATAAATAAGGCTTCTTGGTACACTCAGAGAGCTCAAGGCACTTGGGGAAAAGCGTCAATAATCCCCATGTGATAGAGGGTGGGAGTCAGGCACGGAGCTGTGTCTTGTCAAGCACTGCCAAGCTGGTCACTGGCAGAGCAGGGCCTTCAAATCTGCTTGAAATAGGAAAGCTGATGAGACAGAGAGATACGGGAGGGCTCCTCCAACCCGCCGAGTCGAGGAGAGGGTTTATAGAGAGATGTAACACATTCCTTGGTTTGATTTATTTTTCTTTGCTAAGGAGAGAGTCTGCAATACTCAACATTAGATAGTCTTTGCCCTGGGTGCACCAAGCTTTTGCATTTTCTGAAGGGATATATTGGTAGTATTGTGAAAATGCGACTGTGACCTATTTAGATGGGTTAGAATGGGGTACAAATCTCTGCACTAGGAAGAAGTATCATTTTCCAGCTGGGCAGAAAATCGCATTTATTCTGTAATAGAACACAAGAGCTCATTGAACACCGGAGTGGAGTGGCTGAGCCGGCGGCGCTCCACCGGGGGAATGAAGTCTCGCTTAAATATTCCATCAGATAGCAGAAATCCTGGGAGTCCGAAGAACAGAATTACTGGCTTCGGTAGATGACCAAAAAGTTCTTCTTTCTCTGGGGAGAGACTGTTCAGCTGCAGCAGAGGATTGTTTTTAGAGGAGCTGCAAGACACTTTCTGTATATGTTCTCCTTGCTAGTTGTCAAGGGCTGAAAATAAAGAGGAAATTATTATACATAAGCATAACCCTGGACTGACAAGGAGGTGACGTGCAGAGATCCATGCACATTTTTAAAAGTCTCTCTTAGAAACAGGAACTTTTGAATCAAAGACTTCACTTTCTCAGAAAATCAACCACTTGACCTAAAAGCTCAGAAGTTGTAGGGGACTACCTGAAATTATCAGGGGTGGAACAGTCCAATATTTGTGTTGTTGATATTGCAGCCAGGATCAGACAGTTTCTAAGAGGAGGTAGGATCAGTAGGATCTCCTCTTGGAAAAATTACTGTGGTCAGGAAGAAAGCAGTACTGCATGAGCCTCTGTCCTGGCAAATAGCTTGTGCATCCAAAATTATGTCTGTTTTTTCCATCCCTCCTTACTAGCCTAAGAGGAAATTGCTTCCCCTTATAAACCTAGAATTTGCTGCCTTCCTTTAAGAAATACTTAAATATGATGGATTTTAAAAATTTGTTTAAAGAAGCTTCACAAATTTGCCCTGTAACAAAAATATTAACATGCAAGACAGTGGGTTTGGGCAATGTCACATCATTAGGTTTGTGCAGGTGCTCTGAAGTGCTTCCCAGTTATTAAATTTCACGATGCGAGATGGGCAAATCTTATCTCTGCCTCATGCCAGCATCACAGCAGCGAACTTGTTGAATTCCCCTAAGTTATGGAAATACCTGGTGTAGAACCTAAACTCTGTATCACAAGTTTTGACACAACTCCTTTGCAACCAATGGGGAACATACGATGTTTTCTGTCCTTCAAAGCTGCTTTTCTGTAGCGATAACGTTGGCAAGGATAGCTCCTTGAAGATAGGCGCTCACTCGGCAGAGGAACATTGCTGTATTACTCACAAAGATAAGGAGGTATTAAGAACTTCCTTGGAGTTCTTACCAAAAATCAATTCTATCTTTCATAGTTCTCCGGAGATAATTCATCCCTCTCCCCATCCTAATCCACACTGAGCAAGGATGGAGGCAAGGAGAAGGATGTGTTGCAAAAACCGAAGATTAAAATCTTGCAGTCCTTTTGTGATTTATTTTGAAAGTAAAAATTATACCTTTTCTGGATGGGCATCAGCCATAAAGTGATGGTCATTCCCAAATCAGCCATAAGTGCATTACAAGGAATTAAACTACTCTTTCTTCTGGGAGAAACCAACAGTTTCAGTGGCAGGAGGAACTTCCCTCTCCTAAGGAGAGATGCAGGATCATGATGCAGATGAATAAGGTGTCTCCTCTAATCCAGGGGGTGAGAGACATGGACTCTTTCTTCTTCTGACCATACTAAAAATATCTGATTAGCCAGATTACACCTTCTCTAAAGTAACGGGTGAGCTGGTATGTTCAGTATTAGATTTCCAAACTCATCCTAGACTTTGAATTGTCATCCCTGCCATCAGTATTTTGTGTGACAATGACCATGCATCAATAGTTGGTCATTTCTGAGCCCTGCTTGTTTTCTCCTCTGTAGATGAGGCCCCTGTTATAGTGGAAGGTGTCCCTGCCCATGGCAGGAGGATTTAAACAAGATCATTTTTAAGGTCCCTTCCAACCCAAACCATTCTATGATTCAATGGTTTTGGTTGTCTGTGCAAATTCTTTCCCATCTGTGGATGAAGAACGTGTTAAAATATGTGGCCATGCCCTGAGCAGGTTGTCCTGAAGTATCTGGTCTTAGTAATAGAAAATTCCCCAAACAGTGGCTTGGCAAAAATCTTACTCCTGAGTAAGAATGAATTTAGACTTTTATTCTGAATTGGCTATCTTGTATCCCTAAATACCTGCTATTCTTGAGCAGTCAGAGAGCTTGTTAATCATATTGCGTATGATAAATGATATTTTTGGCCACTCTGTCATTCAGCATGTCTGGTGTATGTCAAGGGTAATATTCTCTTGTGGTGCTGTAGCATATTGAAAATGGAAATAATATCTTTACAGTTTCTCAGGTATCCTGACTAAAATTGTAACTTGTCTTTTCTCCTCCCAGTTCCTTATGCTTTTGACCATCACTGACATTTTTTTCCTCTTTAATTTGCAGAAGGCACAGATGCAAGTCCTGACAACACACCCTACTTTACTCAGAGGATTAAGACAGTGCCCTTGTTCTTGCTTTTTATGGTTAGATTTCTTTCTCCTTGTAAGGCACCTAGGTTTTTTAAACAGCTTTCTGTGCAGATAAGTAAAATCTTAGATGTAAGTAGGAAATCTTAGTAAATCTTAAATTTTTGTAGGAAACCTTTAATAGCCAGAGTACAAGATACTTATCCTGTGGTAGCAGATTGTGGCAAAAGGAAGCAAGTTGTTAAGGTGTTAAAGTTCCTACTGCTTCATTTTTCCTGTTACTTCATTCCACGGTTCTGGAGGTCATTTTTGATGAACTTAATGAGTTCCTGGGTGCACACAGAGCACACCAACCTTTTGGGTTTATTTCTCTAGCCCAGAAATGGTGGACGAGAGAGAGAAGCTCTAAGACACAACAGGAATCTGATGTCTGCCAGCGTCTTATTTAGAGCTTGAAACTAATTCAGATCTGTTTCTGGATTTGAAATTCCTTGTTAAAGGCTCTTTAGCGCCCTGCAGAAGAAGTGATGGCAGGTCTTTTTTGTACATTTCGGTGATATTTCGTATTTGAAAGAGATCCTAGGCATTATCTGAAGTTCTACTGGTTTTCCTGCCACCGGGAGCAGTGACAGTTTGTGGTGGGAGGGAGAGAGGAAAGGGTTTGCTATTTCCTGCTTTATTAGGAAATAATACGGTGTAAAAATAATCATTGTATCATAGAATATTCTGAGTTGGAAGGGACCCATAATGATAATCAAAGTCCAGCTCCTGAAGAGAGGGAAAGAAAAAATTTAGAAGGTGAATTGAGGAGTGATCTCTGCTGAGTCAGAGATGCCATTCAAGAGAAATAAATATATCTCCTACCCCAGCTGGAAAAAGAATCCTCTGCCATACTGCAAAGTTAGAGATCTAAATTACTCTTCTACTTTTTAATAATTGCTGAGCTACATCACATCTGACCAGCTTTTTATCTAGGAGTATCCTCAGGCATTTTTTTATTTTTCTGGATGTGCACAAGAAATGAAGCCCCAGTAGCTACAGTGACAGGTGTGAGGTGGAAGAACTCAGGTGTGAAGAGACAAGACCCTGAGGACCAAAACTTGCAGCATTTAGCAGCATGTGATGGATAAAAACAAACCAGCAAACAATTGCTGCCCATTTACATTCTGGCTTGTCCCACAGCCACTTTGACCATGTGTCCACAACATACCTACTTGTCCCATCTTCCTTATTTTCGCCTGGAAATGTTTATTTAGTGTAACTCCTCTTTACCACCTCTTCCTCTTCCTACTGCTTCTTGCAGTTCTGTGTTTCATGGGCTTTTTGAGTGTTTTTTCCTTTATCTTTTGCCTCACTCTGGCCTTTGGCCATCAGTGTCTTTCATGAAAATATCCTGAGTGACACAAAAAGCAAATGTGTTCTTCCTTCTTCTAGTTTTTATCTTCCTGCTAAATGCTAGACAAAGAGAAAGCTCAGGAAAGCTCAGAGTGAGGGACAGGAAAAAGCAGAAAAATTCTGTAACACAGAAAACCTGTGATTTTCTGGGTTTTGGAAGGGGCAGTTAATGAATTGTAAAATCACAGAATCCTGGAATGGTTTGGGTTGGAAGGGACCTTAAAGATCATCTAGTTGTGACCCCCTGCTATGGGCAGGGACACCTGCAGTAAAGAGGTGGACAAGAGAAAAATACAAGGATGAAAGAAAACAGAAAATCAGAACAACAACAACAAAAAAAAAGAAATGTGAAAGAAAAACTTCAGTGTTTTTCTGTTCCAGATTTATCCAGGCAGCAATGTGGATGAAGTCCCTGCTTTACAAACCTAATTCAGGTTCCTGTCCCATGAATTTACAGCTTGAATTGGGAAGTGTGAGAAATTAATGGGGAAAACCTCCCTCATTTCAATTTATTTCTCTGTAACGCATCCCGAGCATGTTCCGTTTTGGGGAGAGGAGGGAACAACAGATTGTTGTTGCTAATAGGATTTGGGTCAAAGTGCTGCTCACTGTTTGGCATGTAACTAAATTAATAGGGGGGTGTTCTCAAAAATGACATGGCACAGCAGCACGATAATCCCCTCCCCACCGATTCCGAGTCCCCTTCATCAGCAAAGATGTTTGGCTGAGCGTATTCTGCAACAATTTATCCATTAAAACTCAAGCTTTGCCACCACTGGCTTTAATCCTGCCTTGGAAGGAGCTCCACTGCCACGGCTGAGCGCGTGTTGTTCTGCCTGAATCCCAAAAATACCAACAATTTGTGCTCACTCCTGAAGATAAATCTCCCCTCCACCCTCCAAAACTCACGAAGACAGAGGTGGTAAAGTCCTGAGTTTATGGAACAGGGGGTTAGAAAGAATGGCAACAAGCAGCAGAGCAAATAAATAGTTACAGATTAACTGTGCCAGCTGCAAACGCTTTTGCAGTGTTTCATGAGTAAGGGAAGTTCTGTATCTCAAGATGAAGAAGTTGTCTTCAGTCCGTGCCTTCTTTGGGGTCTTTGTGGCTCATCAGCTGGTGTCCCTGGGAATTGCAGGTCCCTCTCAGCAGGGAGCCACCTGGTAGTGAACCAGCCTGAGGTCCATGAAACGGGGAGGTTACACGGGAATCCGACAACTCTGAAATGAAGGGATTTTATATTTTTTTATGTCTGAGTGGAAAGTTAATGTTACGTAAAACTGCCTACTGAAGCCAATTCCTTCACTGAATTTGTTTTCGTTGGATTTTTTTCATTCCTCTCGTGTGTCCAAGAAAAATATTACTTAGCTAAAAGGCATTAATTCAGTTTAAATCAGAGTATCAAGCCCTCTGACTCTAGTACTGATGTGTGCACAAATTTCTTATTTAAATTAAGCCTGCTGGTTACTGGCTTGTTTGTTTCTCCACTATCCCTGCTTTCCCTATATTCAGGATGCTTATCTCATAAACTGCTGGAAAAATAATGGCCGTGTACCGTTTTTTAAATAATTCAGATGGAAAAGCAATATCCTGCAGAATTTCTGTAATCAAGTATGTACCCAATCCAGCTCGTGCGGAAACTTGATCAAAATAGATCCTTAACTCCTGGTTAAGCCTAATTAGGATACAGAGTTCAATACAAAGCCACTTCTCATTTTCCTTTGCAATCAGCATATCATTTTTGTTTTGTTAAAGGACACAAGTTGCATCCCTTAGATAAACAGCTTGGGCAAGCTCTGCAAAACAATTAGTGCATCTTTCACATGGTCTAAACTTGATTGAATAATTACTCAAATAATGGTCAGTAATGGAATACATAGGGTTATCTCCTGGCTAATCCTCAGGTAATGGAGTTGGTGTATCTCTGATTTTTCTCTTAGCTGTTCCCAGTGAACAGGAGACTGAGACAAAAGTGATTATGGGAAGTGGAGGGAGTCACTGGAGGCCAGCAAGGAAAAGGAGGCCTTATCTTAAGCAATTAATCAAGAAAACTCCTATTGTGGGACAATTATTCAAAGCTAATTCTAAAATAGCTTTAGAGCCTGAGGTCCTGAAGGTTTTTTAGTGTGTTTTTTTCTGTTTTGATTTTGTTTTGTTTTAAGAATTTTGCCAAGGTCATTGGGAGCACAGGGGCAGCCCTTGCATCCAAATGAAGGCTGCAGCATAAAGAGGAAGTTGAGTCTAAAGTGCAGCATCACACAGTGTGGGCCTTGAGGTCCTTGCCAGAGCTGTGAGTTTTTATTTTAAAAAATGGCTTGGAGTGTTTCTAAAGAGAGACACTATTCTAAAACTTGCTTAATGCTTCCACAAAAGTCATAGAATCGGAGAATGATTGGGTTGGAAGGGACCCTAAAGCTCATCTCATTCCACTCCCCTGCCATGGGCAGGAACACTTCCCCCTATCCCAGGTTGCTCCAAGCCCCAGCCAGCCTGGCCTTGGACACTTCCAGGGATGGGGCATCCACAGCTCCTCTGGGCAACCTGTGCCAGAGCCACCCCACCCTCACAGTAAACGCCTTCTACCCAGTATTCAATCTGAACCTACTCTCTGTCAGTCTGAAGGCATTCCCCTTGTTCTATCACTGCATACCCTTGTAAAAGGTCTCTCACTGTGTCCTTTGCGAGTGACACCATGAGAAGAGTATCGCAGTCATTTCACATGTGTGCCCAGCTCTACTTTTGCAAATGCAGGACTGATATCTCTGAATCTCCCTTTTATTTATTTGCTCTGATGTTTTTCACTGCTTTTTGCTTAGCTTAATTGTCCTACAAAGTCTTGCAGCAACCTCAGAAACACAGGATTGTTTCGTGGCTGTGGCCTTGTAAAAACCCATGAGGTCTTTCCAGTTGTCTCCCCAAAAAGCTCTTGTACAGTGAGAGCATCTAACTGACTCCTGTGCTCTGTTTCCAGCCTCTGAGCTCCCTTGGAAGTGAGGTTTATTTGAAGATGCTGCTGTGATCCATGAGGTCCTAGAGAAAGAAGCAATAGATTTTAGCAGCTGTCCCTGAAAAATTACGAGGTCACCGGAAAAAAAGCAGAGGTTTTAAATTGGATGTGGTTTAAATTTTCCTACAGCCTCCTGAATCGGGCTCCTTGCTGGAGTGGGAAGCTGCCCACAGAATTACTGCTCAGCACAGTCACCCCATGCTCTCGGAGCACTTTTTTCCCAGCGGTGCTGACAGCAGCATTTTGAAGCCTCGGTGGCGTCGGGCCGCCCGATCCAGTTTCAAATGGCTGCGGAGCGTCGCCGGGGAAGTGCTGCTGGATAGGTGATCACACTGCCCTGATTAGCTTTCTCTCTGCCTATGGGCACCTTCTGCAGGGCAGGGTTACAGGGAGAGCCTGGACACACATGTGCTCCCGTACGGAATAAAGCAGAGAGGCTGCAAGACAAAGAGAGTCACTAATTGGATTTGTAGCTGTAAGAAAAAAGCCTTCTAAAGTAAACATTTTCCTCTCTTCAAGTCTTTCCATGGTTTCTTTCGTGAAGACTGCTTGAAAGTATCTGTTTCGGGGGTGAACCCTTCCCAGCAAATTTAATTTTGAGGCTTGTCAAGCTTTATTAAAACCTTATCATCAGTGATTTCCTTCTCTGCTAGATCAAGAAGATTGTATTTGTTACGGGATTCGTATTGTGGCTCAGAATTCATCCCAGCAAGGAGGAGGGGTTCGTAGATGTACCAGGACACACCGGTGCCAGTTCAGAGCACTGAAGTCCTGGGATGACTGTGGTCAGCGCATCTTCCTGAAGGCTTCGGATGCTGTTTGGAGAGTTGGAAGCTGTAACTGCAGTTGTGATTCTGAGTTAGCAACTGTGAGAATAAACTCATTGCTCTGCATGGCAAAAGCATTCGCAATTGCTGCTGGTATCATTAAAGAAATGAGTGGATTTTCAACATCTGAAATATTCCCAACCCATTCTCAGTGGATGGAATATTTGGTAAACACTTCTGGCTATGGCGTGTATACATTTATTAAGAGAGAGGGTGAACACGTGCCTTTTCTTTTACTCTTAAGTAATTCCATTTACATCAGTGAGAGTTTCCAGTCAATGGCAGTGCTTTCTTATTTATTTATTTTTAATTAAATTTCTGTGACTTCTCTTGATTTGTGCCACTGTGGATCAATACCACAGATCAGGATTTCACCTAACAGGATAGACAGAGTTTTTCCAATTTATTCTAGAGCACAGGACTTGGTTAGCTCCTTTTATACCTCTCAACTTATCTATTGAAAATAAACTTATCCCAGTCTTTCTCTTTTTTAGAAAATATTTTTTAATTGTTGAGAAAATACTGAATTTCCCTTTCTTACCCAATGAAGACAAAAAGATGGGTGGAAGAGTCTAAATATGTGCTCTGTTTGTTTTTCTTGTAGTGCCAGAAGTAACCAAAGCACTTTGGAAAACACAGATACGGTTCTTGCCCTGAGCAGCTTATCATTGGGATTCAAACATGCCCTTGCAATTGCAAGTGATGCACGAGAGGAGGAGGAGAGGAAAGGCAATTAATGGCCAAATGAGTTGTTGAACTAAAAAGTTATTTGAAGGTGATTTAAACACTCAGAGCCTTTTTTACGACAGCAAAATTGCATCTTTGTCCTGCATAGCCAGAGTGATGATGGTCTTTAAGCTGTGTTGAGTCAAGACTCCCTCCTGGGAATGCATTTTTGCAGAAGCTCCCTCATGTGAGTAAGAATATAAGAAATTAGGACCCAAAATAGCCCAGGTCTACTTTTGAGGGAGTAAAGCGAGTTGCAGGCAGACACAGGTAATTGTAGCTGATCACAGACCTTGTCTGCCAGAGGAATTCTCCCCCCATCTGGATTTTGTGCCACACCTGGCAGTGTCTGTGTTTATCCTGTGAACTTGGTGATGAGCTCATCACTTAATAGGAGACCACTGTCTTCATGTTGGCATTTCTTCCATGCCAGACATCTTCCCTCTTCCCTGTGCTAATCAGAATTGCCACGATCTGCCCTCCCATCTCCTCTACCTTTGCCACAAAACCAGTAACGAGTTGGGTTGCTCTGGGCTGAAGGACACCTTAGCTATTTTTAGCAGCAATATAAATACAAATATGCTTGTTAGTACAGTCTAAAATAGCCCATCGTGCCATCGTGTCTGCCTCTTACTTGCTGTCTCTGGGACTCCTGAGAGTGAGAAATGTGACTCTTCAATTCTAACACCTGCGCCTTAAACCACATTTCTGCTCTCAGAGGTGCATTACACAAAAGAACCCAAAATGTTTCGGGGTTAAATTTTGAACTTCTGGGGAGAAAGAGTGGGATCTGAAGTAATATAATGAAACAAATATATGGTTTCTGTGGGACTGTTACGCCTTCCCGTTTCTGGAGTTCTTTAGCTCAGTTGCAAAATAAGACATTAAGTAATCACAGTATTTTCTCACTGCCGAATCTAAGTACCCAAGTGCCATGTGCCAGGTTGCAAATCTGTGAAGGACTAAAATTCTGCCATGCTGGGTAATAATTATTAATATGGAAGAAGTACAGGTACCCCAGTGCAATAAATACCTAGTCTGTTCCTTTGCCAGGAGGTACAAATAGTTGCTTCCTAAAATATTTGTAAAAGCCTGGGGGTTTTCAACCTAGGATTTTATTGAAGGTAGAACAGTATATTTTCTTATACAGCACCATAGTATAGAAAAGGAAAAGCACTGTAAAAATCCTTCCAGATGTTTATATAGGTTCAGTGTTTTTGTTTTTAGTAAGATTTGTGATATTTGAAAACTTAGTTTGGAAAGCTCAGCCAGGAAGATTAGATACAGAGGTGCAAGGTGAAAAGACTGATGGTCTGCTTTCCTTTTCTCAAGAAAAATACATATAAACTCCCTGTATTATATTTAAGAATTATTAGATACAGATAATACAATGTGGATTTTGAGTCTTTAGATGGTAAATTTGATCTTTGCAAGAGGAGCGGTACTGCATCTCAGTTGTAACAGAAATTCTCATCCGGGAATACTCCAGGGAAGATTATTAAAATACTACAGGTACTGACATCGGCTACAAAGATCTACTTGTGCATATTTCTTTAAAGGAGGGGAAAAAACACCTTAATACACAGTATTACCATAGCTAGGCCCTATTATACTATTGTAATCACAGCTGAAGCAAGAACGGTGATTAACGATGGCAATTTATTGTATCTGACGAGAGGAGAAAATAGGAGATGTTGTCGTTATCATAAATCATATCATAAATAACCAAAGAGAAGCACTCAGAAAGCTTGTGTGGTGTCAGCAGCAAGCCCTTTCAGGCACGTTAGCCCAGGATGTAGCCATAGAAACCCCAAAGTCATGTTGTTATCTTAGTCTTGCTGCAGTTATGTGATACAACAGTATTAACATATAGATTAGGCCATTTATAATACTAGGTGTCATTTCAGGTTGGCTTGCTTATATAGCATTTTAGTTTTTTATTGTGCCGAATGTTAGGGAAACACTGCATTTTTACAGGTCAGTATAGAGCCATTTATAATGTATCGGCTTCACACCTCTGTCAGTCTTGCTAATGTACTCTGTTATTGATTGGTTGTACTCCGTGAATTGTCATTGCCTAATTACCTTGTCTTTGCTAATAATTTTGTTTTTTTGAAGTCAAAATGTTCCTTTAAAGAGAAGAACCTCTGTGCCTGCACACATACTTTGGTACAAGTTCTCGGTTCTGTTAAGACTCATACACCCCAGAGGGAGTAAAAAGTGAAATAAAAAGCATGGACACAAAGCCAGATTTTGTCGTAGAGGTTTTCTGTCCCTGGCTCTATGTTTTGATCTAACTGCAGCGGTTTTCACATTACACTCTGCAGAGTTCAGGGGAGAGACTCAATCCCAAGTAATTCAGAGCAATACTGAAGTGACTGAGCCAAGGCTGCCCTGCTGACAGGGAGCTGGCTGGATCTCACACATTTCTCATTCCATCATTTCCTAAAGATGCTTCTGGGGTTGTTTCTGCTCTCCAGACCCATTAGCCCAGCACTGCTGTGTGTATGTGTGTGTGAGCTACAAAAACTGTTGAGCCACTGTTTAAAAGTCAAAGCAAAAATAAAGTCCCCCTTGCTGTATTTAGACACAAACATGTTTTTGCTTGCTGTAGCAGCACAAATTCTGGACTAATATTTTGTCAGGTCAGAGAGAGAATGTGGGTGTAGCAGATAACAATCTGCCAACTCTGTTTTTCTGTCTTCAGCATGGAACCGTCTGTGTAATTTTAAGAATCCTGTGTAATTTGGCTTCATAAAATTCCATATTTTTAAAAAATATTAGAATGAGGACATCCACTAGTACCTACTTAGAAGTGTTACTCTCATTCCATCTGGTATGCTAAAGCAGCACTGGAAGCCAAAATCTCACATGATACCCTAAGCCAAGATCTGATGCCCAGAGTGATGCTCCTTGGAACTCTCCTCTTTTTTCCCACACCCTTACTCTTGTGTGATCCTGAGGTGGGATTTTTACTTTGCCAGCTGGACATAAAAATACTTTCTCTTTTTTTTTTTTTTTCTTTTCTTCCACCCTCAGATATATTTCAATTTGAGTTATTCCGTTAAGTCACTTCAGCATGGAGAGGGGGCAAGATGATGATACAAGAAAGGAGCTGCAGGAGTTTCTTCTGGTTTGTTATAGGCCAAGCTAGCAAACAATCTTCCTTATTTTTGCCTCAATTAGTTCCTCATTCTCCTGCACAAATGCTTGAACCAGGGCAAAAGAAAGGATGGGACAGTTTCCTTTTAAATGTAGAACTACAGGTTTAGGAATTACTGTTTGTTTCTGGCAAGCTATCAATACTTTCCTCTTATACTGGTGCTCAGTAGTTCATCTTCAATGATTTCATACCAAGAAATGCCAAGTCAGGAGTCAAAGAGTTGTTCAACAGGGTGGAGAGGTAGCTGAATCAGTCTGGAAATTTCTGAGTTTGGAACCAGATTATTGCTGTCATCCGTATTTCCAGGTGGTTGGATGTATGATGTCATTAGGGATGGAGGGGTGTTTTGTGGACTACTTGTAGCTTCTTGGACAGGTTAGTTAGGGCTTCTGGAGTGATTGGTAAATGTATAAACCAAGTCTGAGTCCTGCTGAACACCTCCAAGTTCAGTGCTGGCTAATGGGAAGGACTGAAGGCACCACCCAGCCATTTGAGGCAACATTTTCCAGTGTGATTAACAAGTTAAGATGTTTAACTTCAAGCACCTTTCACATCTTCCTTACAGTGTTTTAGTAATTTATGCAAAATCACTTGCCATACCAGAAAGCTCTTTTTTTTTTTTTAAATATATTTGTGGTTTCTGCATTTGATAACATACTGAGAAGGCACTGCGATGAACTTGCTGGTAATGTCAGTGGAAAAATCTGAGACACATGGAAGATGAGCTCCTTGGTGGTGCTCTCTTCCTAGCTCTCTGTCCATAGAAAGTATCAACTGGGAAATGTCAGGGTTTGGTAATAGGTTGGTTGATCTTTAAAAAGTAATGGAGAAATCTGTTGTTTTATTGTCTGTTTGGTAAACAGGTCACATCAGTGATCAGTTGTGTTCATACAGCAGAGAAATTATATATACAATTATAAATATATATATATACACATATCCACAAGTATCTATATAAAATCCAGTATTCTAAGCTCCACATGTGTCACAGGTATCTTAGTGTGTTCATTTTGCATTAAAGTATCAGGATATTGGCCTGGAGGATATCAGGATTGAATTTTGTCCCTCTTCCATTAATTTCCTTTATGGACTACAAGCACACTTTCTGTTTGTTTTGGGGAAAGGCCATTGTTATTACAAGTTAAAGAGATAAAGCATATCATGGCACAAGAAAAAGACTTCAATTTTAACAGAAATCAAAAGCTCCTGCTTATTAGGATATGATAGGGATGTAAGCTCTTGACTTAATGACTTAAAATTTCCAAAAACTTATCTTCGGCTTCATCTCATGCTTTAGCTAGACAATAGGAAAATTATTCTGGAAGTCTGCAGGAAGATTTTTCTATTTTTTTCCTCACTAAAATGTTTCATATGTTGGGTGGGAACAATCCCTTCCTTCCTTGCATTTGAGAGGCTGAGCTGGCTGTGTATAAAACCATCAGCCTTGATATCCATGTGGTCCTAAGGAGGATATGCTTGGAAACAAAGATGGATTGAAGATTTCAGTGCAGGCACTGCCACATCACTTCCTTTCCCAAATCCTGATTTTCCTTAAAAGCCCTGATGCTTCCAACTCCCATTCTTAGATACTTGGTACCGTGCAGTGCAAAGGAGCAGAGAGACTGATCTGAACAGAACTATGTGTGAAAGAATCCTGTGATCTACCAACAGACCTTATTTGGTCATTTTGCATTCTCTTAGAAAGGAAAATGTTCAAGTTCTGTTTAAAAAGAAAAGGATTATGGAAGAAATTTAATAGTTGAAAGTAGGCGTGTATGAGTTGCATGGAAACATCTGCTTTTTGAGAATTGTATCCTTAATGGGTTTACTCTGATAGCTGATCCTGTTTATCTGCCATACTGCAGTTAATATCAAATGCCAAATGCCAAAATCTTGCATTATTATAAAAACAACAGGAGTTGGCTTCCATAGGAACTGTTACCTCCCAGAGCTTTGTGCAATTAATACATTAGATGTAGCATTGGAGGTAAGAGCTGCTGTTTCTAAAATTAAGCTACTATTTCTTCAGCAAGTGGTGTCCAGTTTTAGGCCAGCATGTCTGACTCTGCTTTATCTTGTACATAAGAAATATTCGTTTATTCTTAAATCTGCTTGTCTTACCGAGATGGTTTTATCCTGTCACCAACCTGTGACAGAGAAATATTAATCCAGTTTTCAGAAGAGAGATTGGACCTTTGCTTAAATTAAATGCCAGCCAACAGACAGGGTAAGTTTTTGGCAGGGTCAGAAGCTGAGCAGAGATTTTGTCTGTCCCAGTCTGTGCCATGTTCTCTAGGACACCCATCTAGCTGTCAGTGCTTATGGTTTTCTCACTGAAGCTACCAAGTAAAAAGTCTGGTGACGACCAAGATGATGGCAATTTTAATTTTATGGGTGTATTTATATATGATAGGTTTTCTTGCTTGAAGAACTCCCATACATAGGTGCATTTCTACTCAATCAGGTGAGTTTTGCATCTATTTTTCCTGCCTTCACTTTTATCTGACCTGTTGTGCTGCCTTCTCTGACAAGGCAGCCAGGTGAGCACGATAATGTGGTACAGGTGATTCCACTTCTTTTTCTCCAATAAAGGCAGAATTCCTGTTCCTTTGTACCCTTGTGTCAGTTTTAGGGACAAATAGTCCCTCAGTTTTTGTGAACCTGGATATTCATTACTGAAGTGTTGAGTATTGCTGTCCTGAAACTGAGCTGTGGCCAAATTAAAAAGGTATATACTCAATAACCCTTTGGTTTGGAGTCCCTGGTGTGCTACAGGAACATGATGTACCAAGAAATAGAGTTTGAGCTTCTTTAGTGGTTTTTCCTTAAAAAAGGTGCAGGAGTTTCAGTTTCTTGCCTGAACTGTTCAGCTTAAGAAATTTTCCAGCATTTGAAGTGGTGACAGATCCCCACGGTTTGCATTTGGGATTCCCATGCTTTCTGTCCAGAAATCCTGAGGTGCTGCGTATTTATCAAGTTCAGCTTTTACAGCACCTCTGTGAGATGGAATTATCTTCGTTTGTCAGGTGGGAAGGCAGCAGGATGTGAGAGTGACCCGCCTCGAATCACCCTGCAGACCTGTGTCAAGAGAGGAGTGAATTCCTTTCTCCCCTAACTTCAAAATCATCCTTTCATGGAAGTGAATTTGCCTTCTTATATAGACATAGGTGACCTTGTTACCTATTGAATCATTTAGGTTGGTAAAGCCCTCTCAGATCATTGAGTCCAGCCATTAACCCAGCACTGCCAAGTCACCACTAAATCCATGTCCCCAGGTGACACACCCACACGTTTTTTGAACAATTCCAGGGACGGTGATTCCACCACTTGCCCGGCACAGCCTAATATTCTCAGGTAAGAAATGCTGCCTTTCTAGCCAGATTTCTCCTAGGCAGCATGCTGACAGCTCTCAGCTTGTTTTATTTCAGTAATGGACAAAGACAGTGCTGCGATGGCTGAACTCATCCCTCCTGTAACCCAGGCTCTGCACGAGGGCCCACTGACATAATAAACAATTGCTCTCTATAGCTTTAGTAATGTGAGCATTAATATTGATCCAGCACTGACATCTCTAACGACCAAAAAAAAAAAGTATCTGTTATCTTGAGAAACCTCCCAAACAGCTCTAGTCTCCTTTCATTACAGGGGAGAGTTATGAGGGCAGATGGCTGAGGTGATACCCATTTGACCTATAGATGCTAACTCGGGCTGGATCATTAATAAGGTGGCTGGAGATAGGGAGAAATGGCAGTAAAGAGAGTTAAAAAGCAATCCCATGCACAAAGGATGGCGCGTCCAGAAGTGCCGGGTGGCGAGTGAGATGGACAAAGGTGAGGAAGTGGCCACGTGGTTGTAAATGCTCGTCACCAAGTCAGGCAGCAAACACTTAAAAGCTGATGTTTTTCCGTATTTAGTTCCTGCTCTGGTGTGAATCCTTCGGGAGGAAAAAGAGACGTAGGTCCTGAACTCAAGATAGAAATTTCACTTTCTCTAATTAACTACCCCCCCACACCCCACCCCCCGCCAAAAGAAAAAAAAAAAGCTTCATTGTTTTCTGTCACAGCTGTGGTGGCTCAGGTTTGAAAGCCGCTGCCTGGCAGAAAACCAGTCCTTGCTAAGGATCAGACTGTGGCCTTGTTCCAAGAGAAATTTGGATTTCATTTGACCACGATAGGATTCCAGATTGTCATCTGAGCATGTCTGAAAAGTGGTGAATGTGTGTCAGTAGTTAAGTGCTCGTGAACTTCCTTAGTCCCTGGATTGTTCAGGACTGACCCAGGCAATTTTTTCCAGATGTTTTGGGGAATCCAAGTCCATATAAAAGGGATGGTAATGCTTCTGCTTCCTTACTAAGTTGTCTTTGTGGCTTGCAGGAATGTGCATGAAAGCTGGAGCCAAGACACCCCGATTTCTTGTCTCACCTCTACAAACTGCACTTTAACCTTTCTGCCCTTCCCTGGCACCTCCACACAAGATCACAGAAACTTCGTGGGCCTGCTGCAAACTTTACTTGGCCTTATTAAAAAAAAATAAGCATTGCTCTTTTTTTATTGTACAGAACTCTGGTCCCTGTTCTCCAAAGCTCCTCTGAAATTGTTTTTTTGCCTTTGATCCAGCAGCTGCTGATATTCTGCAATCCTGAGTAGGTAAAACATGAGAAGCACCTTGGGATGGGAAGGAGTTATAAAAATATGAAATATTGCAGTGCCCTTCCATGAGACACGGTGTAAGAGACGGGCTGTTTAAATGGACACCGGGCAAAAATCTTTAGCAAATAAATGTTCTGATTTTTCTAGTAAATGTAATTTTTTTTGCTGTTGCAGTAGTTAATTTTCCACTTTATTGACTCTTTTTATCCCTGTGTTTCTTGTATTAAAATGGTTAATGTTCCTATCTCTAAAGTCAGCATCATCAAACCCTATCTTTCCTAATATTTTAATTTGGCTACATTTTTCGTCTTGTGGCTGAGGCAGAAGATTTCTCTAAATCCCAATTTTAAAGTCTGATGTTTGTTTTAAATTTTGTCTCCTACTTTTAAATGAAAACAAACTCTCAGTGGTGAAGTAGGTGGAATGGGGTTGGGAGGGAGTTGCTCAGTAGCAACCGGTGCTGTGTGACATCTGATGAATGCTGATTCTTCATCCCCAAAACCCTTCTGAGCAGGTGAAGGCTGCTCATTTCTGCAGCAGCTTAAACAGAGATTGAAGTGACTTCCATGATGGGGAAGCAGATTTTTTTCCCCCATAGCAGGTGCAGGCTCAGTCCAGTGTGATTTCTCAGTTATACTCTAACTTTGCAGTTTAAAAAATTTAATGTCAGTGCCCAGCCAGGCAAAACCTAACTCCCTAACATTTCTGTTTTTCACGGAAGGCTAAGACTTTATCCTCAGGCAAAGTCTCCTCTCTGGGCTGGCTGCTGTAAATCCTCTGGGCCCTGGCGAAAGCCAGACTTGCTAGCTCATTTTATTTAATTTGTGATGCTGGCAAGATTTGTGCTGCAGCCCAGGGCTCTTGACTCAACTCTCCTAAATCAGAGCATTGACACATTACAGTGGAGAAACACCAGCGCAGAAAACCTGAAAATAAACTCATTGAAAAGAGATATTTCAGAAAGATGCTGTCTTACAGAGCTTTAAATGGTGTTTAGTGGAATGTTTCAAGTTTCTTGGTGTTTTCTTCTATATAGCCACCTGCTTATTAAGAAGTTAGGTTTTATCCACCGTCCTCACAAATGTTTTTTACTACATATTTCATGTGAGAATCTTGGGGCACCGGATATGTTTCCTCGGAAACCCTGCTAGACAAAATTTCTTGGGTTTTTGCAGGTGGGTAAACAGAGACTTGGGGTAAAGTGAAATGAGGTTCTCTGTGTAGGAATGTTAACCAGCAGAGGTATAATGATGTAATTACTGCAAATATAAATGTGTCAGGTTAATGTCTGTGTAGACGTTCTTATTCAGGACTAAGAATCCTTTTTCCTGCTCGGATAATTCCATTTTGAAAGTGAGGAAGTGTATCCAAGAGGATAAAGTGCTTGGCTGTGGTTGTGGAGATCAGAGGTTCTCCTTTTAAATCTACTGTGGATTTATTGGGATATCTCAAGTGAACTTTCTCCTTTCTCTGCACCGTAGCATCACGTGGGGGTCTGAAGATGGTGCTGTATGTAGGGAAAAAAACTAATTGTTATTAAACAAAAAGAGCAATCACACAGGTGGTATCCACACTGGTTTGGAACAGTTGGTGTCTGATGTCTACACTGTGTAGATTTCAGGTTTATCTTGTTTTCAAAAGGTGGTTTTTGGTCTCACAGCCCGAATGCCCACTTGCTCTGGAGTGTGTTGGGTAGATTCTTCCTTCCTTATGGTTTTGCTGCAGCAGGAAGCTGGCATATGCACTCCAGGATTGTCCCATGATGCAAACAAACCAACAGTAAGGGGGATGATGGGGAGATGCATTTCAAAGGCATGTTCCTGATCCGAACCAACACACACACGTGATCCTGGGGCGTTCCCATACAGTTATAACAGATAATGCCCACCTGCAGCAGCTCTTAAGGTGGTATCAGAGACAGAATCTGGCAGGCTGAATGGGGCTTAGTCCTCTGCTTTAACCTTCAGACTGTGCTGCTTCAGGAAGAATAAACTAGGTTTAGGAAGATGTTTTCCTAGTAGTTAATCTGCAGTCAAAATTGTGTGATAAATAGGCAAGAAAGGCAGTTCTGGTTAATTTTACTTTGACACTTTGCTTTGGCACTGTGTGTCAAGCCAATACACTGTGTTACAGCAAAAAATGCTTCAACCTCTTTCACTTTGTTTAAAAGTGAATGAAGAAGTTATTATGGTGGTTTTGGGTAGACCCCGCCAAAAGGACCTGCTCTGCAAGCTCTGCCATTGGTGAGCTCTACCCTCTTCTTCTTTGCTCGTCGGTTCAGTGTTACACTGCAGTGTGGGCACCGCAGTTCCAGCGGTGGCTGGTGTGAGACAGGAGGTGCCACATGTTCCTTCCAAGGAGACCAGTAAGAAGCCCTTAGGTGGCCGGTTGTCTCTTCTGGGCTGAGATGCACATGAATATTTGCTCTGGTGCTTGTTTCTGTAAAACACATTTCAATTATCCTAATGCTTTTCTAAATGTTCTTTGTTACAGAAGAGGAAGAGGAGCAGGTTCCTACCGATGGAGGTACATCTGCAGAGGCCATGCAGGTCCCACTGGAAGAAGAAGGAGATATGGAAGAGGATGAGGCAATTAATGACGAGAACTACTTGAGCAAGAGACCGCTAGAAAGTCCTGATGCTGAGGAATTCCCGCCTGTGAAACGGCCGAAACTGTCTGTTTCCAAAGGGGATGCCTTGGACGGAGCTGTGGAACCACGTGAGCCTCTTAGCTCAATCAATACACAGAAAGTACCACCGATGCTTTCTCCAGTTCACGTTCAGGACAGTACAGACTTAGCCCCCCCTTCACCAGAACCACCGATGTTGGCTCCCATTGCAAAATCCCAAGTGCCGACCCCCAAAACTTTAGAGGCGAAGCCGTTTGTACCCAAAACAAAGTCCAAAACAAGTTCTCCAGGACAAAAGACAAAATCACCGAAAACTACGCCCTCGCCAGTGGTAGCTGGGAGTCCCATTCGTTCACCAAAAACTGGATCCAAAGAAAAAAAGTCACCAGGTCGTGCCAAGAGCCCAAAAAGTCCTAAAAGTCCAAAGGTTCCTGCTCACGTTCCGCAACCACCTGTGAAACCTGAAACACAGAGTAGAACCCCTCTGGCTGCATTGAGTGAGAAGATAGGAAAGGAAAATATTCAAGTGAAACAGGGACAGACACCACCTGAGCCTGCCCCCAAGCCAAATATAGACAACCAGCTGAAGAAAGTCCCGGTCATGGACAAGACCATTGATGATTCAATCGATGCTGTGATTGCTCGTGCGTGTGCAGAGCGAGAACCGGATCCCTTCGAGTTTTCCTCTGGGTCCGAATCAGAAGGGGAAATTTTTACCAGTCCTAAAAGACTTTCTATTTCAGAGTCCACGACCCCTAAACCTTCTGTTCCTGCCAATAATGCAAATAAGGCAGGAGCAACTCCAATACCTGCCTCAGGTGGGACTTCAAGTTCAGACATTTCATGGACAATGGATGACTCAATTGATGAGGTCATTCGGAAGGCAAATATGGGGACACCTTCTAATCCACCTACCAACTTCACTTATTTCTCCTCTCCTTCTGCTTCGCCACCAACTCCAGAGCCTCTTCTCAAAGTCTATGAAGAGAAAACCAAGATGGCTTCATCAACAGAAGTGAAAAAGAAATTGAAAAAAGAGCTGAAAACTAAAATGAAGAAGAAAGAAAAGCAAAAAGAAAAAGATAAAGAGAAGAACAAGGAGAAAAATAAGGAGAAGGAAAAGAACAAGGAGAAAGATAAAGACAAGGAAGGAAACAAGGAAGCAAAGTTTCAGTGGAAGGAGCTACTCAAAGAGGATGATCCTGATCCCTATAAATTCAAACTAAAGGACTTTGAGGATGCTGACATAAAAGTAAAGTCAAAAGATGGCAATACCAAAAAAGAGAGGGAAAAACATAAAGATAAAAAGAAAGAAAAAGAGAAGGGCAAAAAGGACAAGGATAAAAAAGACAAAGAGAAACTCAAAGATAAGGGTAAGGAAGATAAGATAAAGGTGCCATCAGCACCTCTTGTGTTACCTCCCAAAGAAATGCCTATGCCCTTGTTCAGCACACCATCTGCCATGAGGCTTCCCAGCATGTTACCTTCCTTGTCTCCCATGCTACCTGAAAAACTATTTGAGGACAAAGAAAAACCGAAAGAGAAGAAGAAAGACAAAAAAGAGAAGAAAAAAAAGAAAGAAAGGGAGAAGGACAAAGAAAAGGAAAAGAAGGAGAAGGAAAAGGAGAGGAAAGAAAGAGAAAAGAAAGAGAAAGAAAAGGAGAAACACAAACATGAAAAGGTAAGCTGGTTGGATGAGTTGAGATGGCACACTTTATTGAAAAATCCACATGGATTCTGTGTTTGCTGCTGGGTGTTGTCCAAGAGCTTTGAGGAGAAGTGTGGTTACAGGTTTGGTGTTTCTTAATAATAACAGCTCCAAGGAAGGTGTCCTCCAAGAGCTTCAGAGATTGTCCCACCTCTTAGCAAAACAAAGCAATGGAATTTCAATTCCATTAATTTCAAATACAAGATTGTCCTGGCTTTTCCCAACTCCCTTTTTACTTGGAAAAGCTGAGGCTCAGACTCCACAACAGCACACACACAGCAAAGGGATGCATTATTGTGATGCAGAAAGTTTGTTCTGTAGGTTTCCACTAGAAGGACAGCAACCCTATACCTTTCAAATAAACTTTAAATTTTGTTTCTAAAAGTCTGCTGTTTCACAGTTGGTAGAAGCCTGGAATTTCCCAAGTGGACAGAAATGAGAAGCAGACTGCCTTCAAATAAATGTTATCTCAGATACTCAGAAGAGTTGCTGAGTCTTCTCTTAGCAAATCTGCCCCCTTGTTGCTCCAATTTGTTTGAAGTAAGAAAATTATTTTCACATTATGGTCTAAGTGTTCAAATGTCACCTTTCGTTTCGAGTCTTATGCTTGAGAGATAGAAGGGGAGAGCTAATTTTCAAGGGGTTTGAGCTCCTTCCATTCCTGTAACTCTTACTGATTTACATCAGCCAAAGATAATTTCTTCTTTCCAATATCACCTAATCTTGAGAATATATTTAATATTTAAGAAATGAAACCAGCATATTTGCATGTTATCAGATTTGAAATCCCATTAGAAGCAGCTCCCCTAATTCAGGATTTGCTCTAATTTTTTGTCACTTCACCTTATAATACGCATTAAATTGTTAATATTGAAAAGAAAGAAGAAAAGAAAGAGATTGTCTTCCTATGTGATAACCTTGGATACAAGAGTTCCTAAATCTCTATCCTTAGCCTTAGGAAGCACTGTGTGAGTTCCAGTTTTACCAAGATACTCTTTACCTCCTGCTTTGAGCATAATACTCAGTTTGTACAAGCTCAGATCTGGGACATTCCGCACTCTCCTTTTCTTGCCACTCTTACGTTACCTGCTGGACTTGCAACAAAGTGCTGATTTCAAAACTTGATAAATTTTTGAAGTTTACAAATGGTTTTTCCATGCAGAATCTGGGTGATGTGGAGAGCTAATATTTGTCTGCTGAGGATGAGTTGGTGGTCGACAGGGTGGTGGCCCAGTTGTCCATGATTTCATGTTTGGTTTTAGACTGCAGCAACACTTTCACAGATTCCCCGTTTTATCTGACTGCCCCTTGTGCCTGAGCTGTTTTGCTAGTATTTCATTGAGAATTTCTGGAGAGATCTCTTTTTAAGTTAAAAATGGGTATATGTAAGATAGAGGCAATGAGTCGCTTGCTTTCCATACATTCAGTTTTGCATTTCTTCTGCAGTTGTCTGTGTCAGGTTTGCTTTAGAGTGATATAACAGACACATAAACAAATACAAACTGGTAAAGCTTCAGTATAGACTCACCATATCTATATATATGTTAGGAAAAGTAGTTCAACACTAATAAAAACTTGGACAAATTAAATTGACAAAGCTGCCCATTACCTTGGCAAAAAGTCCCTGTCAAAAGATAAACTTTAAAGCTAGAATGCATGAAAGAGTCCCCAGATAGAATTAAAATTTAAACTGATTCTTGAGAGATAAGCTTTTTTTAAATCCACCTCTTTGCTGCAAGTCAGGATTTTAAAAATAAATTTCCCCTTTAAATCTCTTGAGCGATTTTCATTTTTTGCAAGGCCGCACTGCTGGTGTCCTGGAAAAATGGAGAGTTAGAGCTTTATCAGTTGGTGCCCTGAGGTATGTGGCAAAGAAGCTAAATCCTTGAAGATTAGCAAAAAAAATGCAGCACATGGCAATAAGGGGCTTATATGACTACTAGTATTAGTTCAGGTGAAAGAAGTATTGCTTATACATAAAACTGGACAAATCCACTGACAATGTATTTTTAGTTAGCTACAAAGGAGTCTTATATTGCTGGACTTTACCTCTTTGGTGATTTGGGAAGCTTAGTAATCCACTGTAAATGCTCTTCTGCTGGCCCCAATTCCCAGTATTACTCCAGAATGCTGCTCTTTCGTTTTAACCCCTAAAAGTACATGTTTCCTTAATTTAGCTTTTAGATCACACAATGACTTATTTAGGCAGCAGTCGTGCTGCAAGAGCAAATGATGGAGTTACAGCTCGGACGTGTAATCTGCCACAGCGCGTCCGCCTCGGAGGTGTAAGCACCACCTGGGAGATGAGTTCGTGGGCTCGCTGCAGTTTCAGCTCCTGATGGCCAGGAGAAAATATGAGAGTCCCATTTCTAATATTGCTGCAGTTAAACAAAAGACTGACTCAGCTGTAATGTTCCCATTTTTGAGCCTCGTCGTTATTACCTAAGTGCGCATCCCATCCTGTTGGGTGATTGAGGCTTTTTATCAAGTTTTTCCTGGAATTTTGCCCCAGGCTGCTGAAAGAACAGCAAACAGAACACTGCATAAATGGCAGAAAACAGAAGCTGAAGGCTTCACGCTGGGAGTGTTTGGTGGTGGCACCAAGGAGGAGAAGCTTTGTGTCAGGGCTTGCCTGCAGCTCCGTGCCTGCGGTGGTGTTGGGTGCTGCCCTCGGAGCCAGAAAAGGAGATCTGGGGCACTGCCTTGCGAGCTCCACCAAATGAAAAGCAAACACTTGGAGCAGTTACACCCCACTTGTACTCCAGAGATTGCCAGGCGTGCTGTAGGAGTGACTGAGCAGCTCAGGGAGCAGCTGCTGACCCAGTTTCAGCTAACCTTAATACGCTGAGCTGGAAACTAAAGGAGTTGAGGAACTGCTTCATGAGAAATGGAGCCATCCTTGCATCAGGGCAGGGCTTGCCAGAGGTGCCCCAAAGTAAGCTGCCCTTGCTCCTGTATCAAAATCCTGTCATCAATGTAGAGGAATACCAAGCTCTGTAGGATATAACTGTGAATGCTCCTTAGTTTCCTCCCTGGTCTAATGATGTAAACCCTATACACAAACCCACGTTGTAGAAAGATGCTTCCTCTCCTGTTGTATCAAAGGATAAGATTTAGCATTGTGGTGAAGCCCTGTTTTCCTCTCCCAGCAGACTGTGGTGTTGGTAGCTGAGCATAAAGAAGTGGTTTATGTGCTTTTCTTCTGCCACGTGAGCCCACACCACCATTGTTTAGAATGGCACCAAGGACCTTGATAAATGACGTGGGCATCTCTCTGTGCTGTGTGCTGGAAGCTGCAGCAGCAGGGCTTATCCTAAGACATTTTGTATTCAAAACAGGCATTGTAGAAGGAGGAGAAACCTGCAGGAAAAGAGGCAAGGTAGCCTGTGCAAAGCCATAGTCCTGAGCCTCCAGTACCCAGGGTTCCGTTCCAGTCTCTAAGCAGTGGGTGATGTTACAGGTTAAGATGCTGGGAAATCAGAGAAGAGACTCACCTATGGAAGGTGGCAGTGAAATTGTTGCAGGCATTAGAAGCTTCAGAGGAAAAAAAGCTCTTGCAACACTCCAGGGGAATGACATAACAAAAAAATGGTGCTACATAAACAAAAGAGTGGAGAGAAGCCTGTGAAATCAGCTAATCCATATCCATGGAGAGCTGTATTGCAAAGCACAGTTCACTGTGTCAGAGCAGGAACACCACTCAGGCTGCACTCCTCTCTCTGGCCTAGACATTCCTAGAGAGCAGCTCCTATTCTTTGGCCAAAATGCATGGCACAAGATTTTGTAATTACCTTTCTCAATGTAAGTCCCACTTCAGCCCTCCCACTCTGGCCTGCTCTGTCCCACACTGCTTTCTGGGCTTTGCATTGGTTATTTGCCCTCCCTTTTTCTGTGAAAGCTTTATGAAGCTGGAGATTTGATCAAGTTTCCATTTAGTGTATGTATATTAGTTTTGTCTCTTAAGTTCCTGGAGCAGATCATCCAAGTGGTTGTTTTATTAAATATGATGACACTCATGCTCAGAATGAGATCAGTCTCCATCTCTCTTGATATATGTATCTCTCTCTGTATATAATGTATATACACTTGTCATATATGGGTATAAGCTGAGTAATGTATGCCTGGAGAATCATTACAGTGTCAGCTGTAACATCTGTGGTCATTCTGTACAGGTTTTGCAAACCAGTAGCTCAATGGGAGTTGGTAATTTTGGCATATACTGGTTCCATAAGTTCAAGGACATATTCAAGTGGTCTAAACTCCACCAGATACCAAGATTGGAATCCCAGGCCACTTGAAAAATAGTCATTAAAAACCTCAGCCTAATTGCAGTAAAATGCAGTGGCTGTTACGCCTGTGTGGATAAGAACTTTCATAAAGTATTCGGTGTTGGTGAATTCAGCTTGGAGTTTCAGCTTGCTTCCTTTGTCTCTCCTTTTGATTCAAGAGAGTCGTGGTACATTTATGCGATGAACCCGGGAAATAATTGAATTTAAATCTCAGAAAAAAAAGTGCAAACATCAATGGGTGCCTGACCAGTTTGAGTACTAAGGTCAAAGCATTTCATGTCGTTGTTTAGAAAAAAACTGGGGAGTTTTGTGTCTCTAGAAAAGTAATTAATCGGGAAGATTTGCTAACATATTGTATGAGGAGGTACAAATGCAGCAAAATTTCATGTTGATTTTTTTAGCTTAGAGTTTGTATTTGTGAATTGCTACGGCTGAGACTCCCAGCAGACTGAGACCCATCCATGCCATGGGACGAAGTGTGAGGGAGCAGGGATTAGTCTGTCATAGTTTTGTCTCATTAAGTTGATACACTCTGGTTAACTCCATCAGTGCTTTCATGTAATTAATGTATTTTGGGAGCCTGCTTGCAGTCTTTGATTGATGATTGTGTTCCCCTGTACAGATAAAGGTGGAACCAGTTGTTCCAGCTCCATCACCGGTTATTCCTCGGCTGACTTTAAGAGTGGGCGCAGGCCAAGACAAGATGTAAGTACGAATAAATCCACCTGTGAGGTGTGTGCTCACCACAGTCCATCCTCTGGCACTTGTGGGAGCTCTTCTTTTCAGTGGGAAAAGCTTAAAAATTAGTGGCAAATTGTATTTATACAGTATAGTGTATTCTCCAAGTGAGACCCATTACCTTCCATCCATCCTACTGTGTGTCCCATTCCATGTCTTTCTAGGGCATGGATTACAAGACTCCATCTAGGCTGGTATGATGCCTCCAGTGACAATTAGTGAGGTTTCTGTAACGGATGGTTATCCTGAGTGTGACCTACAGCGAAGTTTCACAACCCTCCCCAGCTAACAGTTGTTTTATGCTTTAAAACATAACAGTTGGAATTCCTTTATACACGTCTGTTTTATTATAACTGTTGATGATTATTCATGAGTGTACCTAATGCATTTCAAGTGCTGGTTCATTAGCTCTGTAATTATTGGGTGCTGTTGTACAAATAATAGTTACTTTGTACTGGATGAGCATAAATAGGATGATCCCTATCCTGAGATCATCCAGCATAAACAGGAGGCTGGAGAGGCTGGGGAAATCATGTGTCACCAGGCTTCTTAGGCTGGTCCTGTGTTGTGTGTGAAGGCTGGTCCTGTATGTGGATGTTTCTTTTAATCAGGTTTTTCGTGTGGATTTCGTGGCACAAAGCACGCTTTCATGTCTGATGGTAAACACGAGCACCACGTAGATCTTTCATTTCCATTCCTCACATTAAATATTGCTAATGCAGTTGTTTCTCTTATAGAGCCATTATGAACTAAACCCCCTAATCACTAATTTTTCTGCTTTAGAAGTTAAATGGGATTTTGATGATTATTTTCTTTTTCTCTGCTGTCCTACTCCTCCCCAGTAGGTAACTATGGCTTTTACTGGCTTGAAGCTGCTAAGGGACTTCAGTCATTCATTGATTTCTAAGAACACCCCCACCCCAGTTATTAACCATTTTTGCTTTCTTCCTTTCACAGTATTTGAGTGTGATTTAAAATTTCTGTGTCTCAGGTTGCTGTACAGAGTTCCAGCTTTCTCGGAATACTTGTCTGTCCTGCTGAGCATGATCTGAATGTGCATGGCTGGACATGCTGCCCTTTGAAAGCCCACAAATCCATTTTCCTCCTTGAGGAGCCATGGATACTTTTAAATTCTGCTTTTTCAAGGACTGTGGAGTGTTTATATGGGGAAAATTAACTCATATTTTCAAGGCAGAACTTCTAAATTAAAGTTCTGAAGCCATATTTTAGCACCAAAGAGTTATCTTCCAACCTTATCTCACCCCAGTTTTTCTCATGCCAACACACACGTTTTGGGAGGGGGCTTTAGATTCCATTTGTTTGCTACAAATCGTGTGGGTGCATCATTGCCATTCCTGCCAGCCCTCAGTGGGTCTGACATACTGACATCTGGTTTCATGGCCTTTTGGGAAACTCACTTCTATTCCAGATTCATTTTTACATCTTTAGTGGCACATCAGCCCCCACGTGAGGGCCTCATAACAGGCAGAAAGAAAAGCTTTTTGATGTGTTACAGTAAGGGAAAGTTAAACTTATGTTTCATCTGTGTTGGTAGTGAGGTTCTGAATATCTGGCAATTACCATATAGAAATGTTGTGTTTCAATTAGCCTGTCTCTGGAGTTTACTGGCATGGGATTGTTTGAGAATACCATGAATCTCCATTGAAAGGTGCAAGGAAAATTTTTAAGGATTCATAGAATTTGATGAGCAGAAACTAGATGGGGAAATTGGTTATTTCAATTTCTCTGTTAGAGAGAAGAGCTGTTTGGAGGCTTTTGGAAGTACTCAAGTACCTGTTCAATTGGAAGTTAATTTGTTCAGGGGAACTTCATGTAGAACGTCTTTAATGGAAGCACTTACAGATCTTCATGAGGCCACAGGGACTTTCAGGTGTCTGAAGCAAAAGTGTCAGATTGCTGGTGCATGGAGTGGAGATTCACATCACACCCTAAACTCAGCACAACCCCAGCACATGCTGACTAACACAGCAGTGCTGAGGAAAATGCCTTGCAGTGCAGTGAGCAGCTGGGGCTCTTCAACCTGAGGAAGAGAAGACTCTGGAGAGAACTTAGAGCCCCTTCCAGTGTCTAAAGGGGCTCCAGGAGAGCTGGAGAGGGATTCTGTACAAGGACATGGAGTGACAGGATGGGGGAATGGCTTCAAACTGACAGAGGGCACGGTTAGATTGGATATTGGGAAGAAATTCTTTACTTTGAGGGTGGTCAGGCCCCGGCACAGGTTGCTCAGAGAAGCTGTGGTTGCTCCATCCCTGGAAGTGTCCAAGGCCAGTTTGGATGGGGCTTGGAGCAACCTGTGATAGTGGAAGGTGTCCCTGCCCATGGCAAGGGGGTGGAACTGGATGATCTTTAAGGTCCCTTCTAACCCAAATCATTCTATGATTTTATAATTTCACTTCTTGACTCCTCTGCTGGGACCAGTATACACAGCAGTGATGGTAGCAGCAGGAAAGTCTTCTCTCTTGTGTGTGTGAAAAAAAAGTAACAATTTCTCCCAGATTCAAAGTAATACCTGCATTCAGGCTTGTCTGGAGTGCAAATGTTCTTACAACACACATAAGTTCAAAAGAAATGGCTATTAATAACATTGAGTTAATAGACATGAAAATGTACTATTGCTGAAAGATGGACAAACCAATATTGGAAAAACTGTCCTACTTAAGAGTTTTTTTGCAAGTGTTTTAACTGCACAGTAAAACAAGAAGAAAGTAGATTATTATCAAAGCATTTCCATCTTAGTTGTAAACAATTACAGCAATACTTGCATGGATGCCACATTAGAAGAAATTTACTGGATTCCATTCTAATGCAATTAGAGCTAATTTTGTTCTTTAAATGAATAAAAGGTCAGCTAGTAAATCTAGTTTATCTCAAGTCCAGGCTTCAATAAATTGTTTTATTTAATTTGTTGTAAAAGATCTTATCCTTAATGGGCCTTGCTCTTATTGGTTTGCTTGGGTTCTAAAATATTTATGACCACCTTTTTAGATATGATTTGAATGATATGTTGGAAGGATTTTTCACTTTTTTTTTTTTCTCATTCCAGTGTTATCAAGGTAGATTGCTAACTGAGTTAGTATAGGAAGGAACTAGAGATGCTATCTTTTTTCAAAACAAAACAAGCAAAACAAAAAACACAGCTAGTATAGACTTTTAAATTTTAAATGAACTGCAAATGATGAGTAGGGTTTAATACTTTTATTCAATTACATCTTGGCTTCGTTTTGTCTTGTTATTTTTCCTAAGCACTATCATTTTTCATACACATAAATTTTTTTAAATCATATCTATTGATAAGGTGTTGACATTCCAGCTACTACTACAGCTGACATAAACTTCAGCAAGAGTACATGTTGTAATGTTTGATACTTCCGATAAATTTATTCTACATTTAAATACAGCTTTTAAGAAAAAACACATGGCTGCTGACACTAATGCCAGACCACAAAGCGCAGTACTACTCACTGGGTGCTGTTTCAGTGTTTCTGTGCCCTGGAAGCAGGATATATGTTTTTTGTGAAATCAGGTCTTGAAATTTATGTTAAAATTTCAGACTTTTGCTCCAGACCCGTATCATAACTCTGCCGTCAGCAGGGAACCTGGAAAGCAGACAGGAGAAGGGGAAAGACAGGCATTTTAACAATGTTTAACTGGTAAACCTGACCTGCTGCTCTAAGGAAATTGCTCCTTGTCTTCTCTATTTTTTAAGTGAGTAGATACGTGACTTTCTCCAAAAGCAAATCACACACATGCTCAGATACATATTTGTGTGTGTCTATAAAAATGTATATTAAATATCCTGGGAATTGTAAGATGAAGTCCTGAAAAGATTAAGGGAAAAAAAAAAATCGTTACCCAGATACTCAATTGGCCCCACTAAAACTCTTTATTACTTGGTAGGATGTTATCAGTCCAAGGCCAAGTTATTTTCCTGGGGAGGCTCATTCAGCTGCATGATACCCCCTTGACTTAAGCCACCAGCACAACCAGCTGACATCCTTGTAGGGGATCTCAAAACCAAGGGTCAAGGTACAGAAATCATCCTGTGATCATAGATGTGACCTCTCTGTGTAATAATAGTGACCCAGAAGAATGTTTTTGAGACTAAGAGGACAGGAGAACCTGGTTATTACACCAAGTTTCTTGATTATCCATCTAAGAACTTTTACGACCCTCACAGGGAAGAATTTTTTCCCAGTATCCAATCTAACCCTGCCCTCTTTCAGTGCTGTTTGCTCAAGAATTTGTTATTTTAAGTGCAACACAAAATTGCAGTAAAGCAGTTGTTCACTCACACTTTTTGAGATCCTGCAGAACTATATAATCTCACCTGTAGCATGCAGAGTGCCACCAAGTGTATGTTCACCAGAAGAGAGATGCCTTAATGAGGGATCTTCAGTTTACAAAAGAGTTGAGTTGCAAACTCTCCAGAGATTGAATTTTCTTGGGAAAACTGCACACGCATACACAATTAGACTTCAAAAGGTCGTGGCACCAAGGGAGGAGAGAAGAAGAAGCAGCTTTTAACAAATACATCCATACGCTTCTTATTGATCTGGCTGAAGACAAGAAATTAGGCAAGGACTGTGTTGGCGCTCCCCAAAGCTCGCTGGGGGTCTGAGTTGCTGCTGTAGCATGAGTATGTGTTCTTTTAAAACTGTTCAAGCTCTATGTGAGTTGTGGGAAAAAAGCTGGATATCCAAGACTTTGCTGCTAGTTCGAGTTAATCTAGAATCCTGTCCTATGCAGTTTCCAAGAATGCATCTGATTGTTACAGAATCATCTTTGGTGTATATTCAGGAGCTTCAACTTTTAAGAGGGTTGTTCTCATACAGACAAATCAGAGGGTGTGAAGAAACTTTTGAACTTTGGGTGCTATTTAGTGGAGCGCTACTCAAACTTCGATAATTTACATTATTGTCTTCATAGTGTTTGCCCACAAAAGCTGAATAATGGGGTTCATTACGCTCCCTGTACAGGCATATCCAAATTGTTTGCCTCCAGCCTTGGCTCCCTACGTGTGGCTGGGGAGGGAAGGATTGGCTTTTTATTGACTTGTCAAGCCTTAGGTTTGCATTACCAGCCAAGTAGCTCCTGACCCATTCCATTTATTGCACTGTTCTGTGGTGGGGAAACAGGTAAAGGAATCCTGCTGGAAGCCCCTCCTTCCGCACGTTTCCATGAATAAGGGCAGTGTTTGGAGCAGTTAAGGCACCGTGACCAAACCCTTGGACAGACGGAATGGCAGCAGCGTGGGGCTATTGTGGGACACAGCTGTGGGCGGTGTTGGTTACCCTGCGAGACGTTGCTTATTCAAGGGAAAGCTCTGGAGGAGAATTCACTGAGGAATTAAAGAGGAGGGGAAAAAAAAGTGATACTTCAGTGAGAAAAATGGAGAAGGACTAACCACTGCTTGGGAAAATTAAACAATAGAGCGCAAGCAGTAAAAGTCTGTGTTTATTGCTGTGCTAATGGGCATCCCAATTATTTTAGCAGGAAAGGCTGTGTTAACCGAGCGTTGACAGAACTGCTGCTCTGGGTGTCGATCCAACTTCTGCTGTAAAAGAGCATGTAATGGTGAAATCATTTTTGATATGATCAATAGACCACCTAAGTGAGGAGGTAGAGTAATGAAAAATGATCTTGCTCCTCTCCAAGGTGTGCTGAAGGAATTCCAGTGATCTTTACAGCTTTCATCAATCTTTGTGAGTGTATTTACTGACATACCCACATTTCTCTGTTCTGTGGTCTTTTAAATTATAAGAGCTGGAGGACTGATTTTTGGTGCCTTTTTAAATGCTGAATGTATTTTAATGAAGATACTGTCTCAGCTATGATTCATATCCCTTTCCCAATTGTTCTTTTTTAGCGTAACATATTGGCCCAATTCCTGCAGTAAAATCCCCATGTGTGGTCCTGTATCCATCCAAAAGGCTATTTCACTTTGGTGGAGGTTCCCCAGCCTCTCCCTTGCTGCAGGATTGCAGCTTTTACATGAATAAAAGTGAAGAATACCATATCCCTTTTACCAAACCAAGTAAATGATCGTTTTTGTTTATGTTTTTAGAGCTGATTTAGCACAGCTTTTTCTTCCTTGAGCATGAATTAAATGTACATCTTCAGATGTAGTCCTTAGCTTTTTTCTTCCTTTTTTTTTTTTTTAAATTACTGAAGCCACCCCAACTAATTATTCATCCTGTTTATGGTAGGTAGTAGTCTGTGGCAAATTATTTTCATTTTGCTGCTGGCCACATTGGGTGATGACTCCAAAAGTGAATCCATAAAAAGGCTTGAGTCATTAGAAAACAAAACAACTTACTGTGAGATTCTTTGATTTTGCTCCTTATTGCTCAACAGTAAAAAAAAAAAAAAGTATACTGTATACCCCAATTAAAAAAAAATACTTCAGGCAGGTTTAGACACATGAGGGAATTGCTGGTGTAAATGGCCATGAGCAGCTGCCCTTATGAAGCACAACAGAAACTGATCAAATATGTGTGAAAGATTAGAAAGGCAGATGGGTATTTGTTTCAGACATAGACTTTCCATAGAGGATGACAGCAAGAGAAAGGTACTGATGTGTTCTTGTCTTTGGCAGAGGTGCTTCTTTTTATTTACTCTTTTACTGAGGTTTTTAAACAAAAGTGAGGAAACTCCATAGGACCAAGGATTTGTGGGATGGTTCCTGGGAGCTGGATGTGGACGAGAAGACCATAAAGAAACAGCCACGAAAGAACAGATGGTCTTACCTGAATTTAGTGAAGTTGTCCTGTTAGCAATTGATCTTTAACTGTACAGAGTCTCCAAGTCCAGGACTAACTGTCTTACTTGTTTCTTTCAAAAACAAGCTTGGTAACAAGGTGAAAATTACAGCTTTAAAGATTTTGTAAACCCATACTGGTACAACTTTCTGGTAGTTAGTGCGATTCATTATCTATACCAGTTCCCACCAAAAAGGGTGGATATAGGACTGGTTTATGGGCAAGCTTCTAGATCGTGCATCCCATAACATTTCCCAAAACAAATGGCAATAAAAGACAGTTTGCAGGGAACATAGAAGAGAAAGTTTGCAAAGAGCTCATTGACATAAACATGTTCTACCAGCTTCTGTTTTAGCTCTTGAGAACTCAGCAGAAGGGGTTGGTGCCAGGTGGTTTTAACATCGAAGATGTTTGTTATTGATGATAAGAAGAAAAAAAAGATGAAAGATACCAAGACGCCACGCTACCAGCTCAGTTTTGTTTTGTCAGACTGGCAGTGAACCATCCAGAGGTGTAAGTCAGAATGGTGAGAAAATGGGAGGGAGATTTAGGAGTCATCGACAGAAAGGTACTTGTGGTTGTTGGGAGAAATACTCTGGGTGTAACAGATACAGTGGGTGAAGGCCAAGGGCAGAACTCTGGTTCACTTAAAGTAATGGGAAAATAAACGGTAGAAAACCTGTAATTCAATTTCAACTGTGCAAATGTCCATAAAGCAAAGGAGTTAGCTGGAGCTGTCAGCTGGGCTGAATGTCCAGATGTTTGTGAGGCTTTGCCATAATGTTAGAATAGTAGAATCATAGAATAATTTAGGTTGTAAAAGACATCTAAGATCATCAAATCCAACCATTAACCCAGCATTGCAAAGTCCATTACTAAACTGTGTGCACAAGCGACACATCTACACGCCTTTTAAATCCCTTCAGGGATGCATGACTCCACCATTGCCCTGGACAGCCTGTTCCGGTGCTTCACAACCCTTTTCATGAAATCATTTTCCCTCATATCCAAGCTGAACCTCCTCAGGCTCAACTAGAGGCCGTTTCCTCTTGTCCTTTCACTTGTTACTTGGCACAAAAGACCAACCCCTGCCTGGCTGCACCTCCTGTCAGGGAGTTGTAGAAAGTGAGAAAGTCCCACCTGAGCCTCCTTTTCTCCAGGCTGAGCCCCCCCAGCTCTCTCAGGTGCTCCTGGTGCTCCAGACCCTTCCCCAGCTCCGTTGAAATGGAGAATGAGCTGTTGATCTCCATGTGCACCATTGAAGGTCAACACGCTTTACCTGGGAGAGGCAGACACCCACAAAAGTGGATGTTATCTTGGAATAAGTGCTCAAAGTTCATTTTCCTTGATAGAGAAGAGTACCACATGGCATGTGATGTTAAAGTGCTGAAGTCTTTTCACTTGCAAAATTGCTTGGGGCTCCACTGGAGGTTTGGTGTGTTCTGGTGCTCTACAAACTCACAAGTTGGTCACAGCGTTTGCTTGTGGTGCTTCTGTTTGCCAGTATGACTTGCTTGCAGAGTAAAATATTCAGCAGGGCATAAAACAGCAAATAAATTTCCCTTTCTAGAAGTAATATGGGAATTAGCCTACATTACAGAGCTTAAATCACACTGATTCTCCTCCAGGGCTGGAATAAAATTTTCAGAATCACCTCTAATCTGTGAAGAATCTAAACCATATGGAAATTTCCTGATTTCCTTAGGTGTTTTTGACACTCTTACCCATAGGTCTTAGAGTGGTTAGGTTTTTCCTGGTGCAGCAATCTCAGTTCCAGGTGTGAGATTTTTCAGTAACAAAATTGTTACATCACTTTCTAGCATCAAGAAATTTATACCAATAAGGGAATATCAAAGCTAATAGGTAATATGATAATTGATAATCCAGGTGAAATGCACTAGTTTTGTTTATGTCAGTGCAGATGATGGTGTCGTTTTCCTACATACAAAGAAAGACCTATTTAGCTCCTTCTCCTTGCTTAAAAATGGGTCATGGGTTTGGAAAATAATTAGGACTTTTCAAATGTTACTTTTTTCCTCTGGGCAGAGAAATGGCTTCTTGGGAGCTCTGCCTCTAAGAAACAAAGATTATTACTGTGATTTTTTTTACTAGATCTTTCCAATATCAATACAGCTTTTTTTTGGAGCTCATTGCCCGTAGCAATCGTTCTGCCCTGTGGCCCATATCCTATTTTTGAAAAGCCATTTCCTTTTGGTGCACCTCTTTCCCCTGTGTTTATATGAAGCAGTCAATGGGGCTTTCAGCCATAAGGATCAGAATGAAATCAAATAAATTACTTCCAAAGATAGGAAACCATTTCACACCTTGGAGCTTCATTTTGCTCCAGATGTAGCATGTTACAGCTCATGCCACTTTGAGCCGATTAGAAGCCAGCTGACCTGTTGCGACACTTCCAATCCTGGTAGCATTTGCGCTTTGCCTGCAAGCTGACACTTGGTTTTCGTCCTGTTTGGGTTTGGAACTATAACCATGAGCAGGGTGATTGCCCCAGAGTGATGATTAAAATGGGTTTTCATTCACTCCACCCTTCGGAGAAACAGAAAAACTTCACTGAAGTTTTCTTTTCTTACTTGCCTTCAGCGCAGTGTTGGGACACAGTTTTAAACCAGTAGATAAGCATTGAATCTTTACTACAAGGGTGGTGAGACACTGGCACAGGTTGCCCAGGGAGGTGGTGGATTCCCTATCCCTGTTCAAGACCAGGCTGGATGGGGCTCTGAACAACCTGGTCTAGAGGAAGGTGTCCCTGCCCACAGCAGAGGGTTTGGGAATGGAAGATCTTTAAGGTCCCTTCCAACCCAACCCATTCTATGATTCCATGAGATCTGACTCCCCACCTGAGATTTGGATATTACATGCTGTTGTCTTGGCCCAACACAGCCTGGATGTAGTTGAGCAGAAATGGCAATGGAAGATCTCATTAAGTTCTCATGCTGGGTTGAAATGGCGTTTGCGCTGGAACAGATTGTGAGGAAGAAAAATAACTTTAAAATGTCTTTGTCAGGAAGCTTTATGCTCTACTCTTCGGCAAAGGGGTTGTAGAAAAAACAACATGGAAAAATAGTATTTTTAATTGGTAATCATGATATTTGAGGATTTTCCTGCCTTTCTGTCCTTCCACTTTAAATTTCATATCCCTTAGGTTTTTTAACTTTTTATTACGTTTAGATGTGTTTTCTTGGTTACTACTGGGCACTCTGTGACAAACCAATACATGTGTTCAGTGATAAATACGTGGAGGTTCTATGAGCAGGACAGCTCCTATTGGCATTTAAAAAGAAATCCAAAGTGAATTTAGGTTGGACACAACCAAATACACGATGCTTACATTTATTCTGGGGTTTTTTTCAAAGGGAATGGTAACCTGTAGTCACAATTTATGCAGGCTCTTATTACCACATCTATTCCAAAGGTTTTCTCACACTCCTTTATTCTGGAGGGACGGTTTTGATTCAAAAACAACTTTTAACTGACCTTTTATCTTTCAATGTACTTTGTAGTACATTGCCAGGCAAGCAGCCTGCAGAGAAATACAGTTCTTGTCTCAGGACTCTGGTTGTGTTGGTGGTGGTTGATGGTCATTTGTGTTTGATTTCTGCAAAAAAAACTCATTCAGCCTCAATTTTAGAGTTCTTGGATTGGTATGGAGAAGGAGGTGAAAGTTTGTTTTATATAGTATTGTACTTGCAGACGAAGTGATGATTTTGGACACATGAAAACACATTTGGGAAAGAAGGTAGCGATATATGTATGGTGATGTCCCAAGGAAGAGTTTAAATCCCAGCAGGACTCGGGTACCAGGTGGATTGAGGCTCTGCTGCAGTGACAGCCGCCTACTTGCAGTGTGCTCTGTGCCTCAATTTTCCTGTCTATAAAACAGAGCTCATAAATCTTGCCATCATTTACATAGTGTTTTGATATCAGGTTTCTCTCCAAGTCTGAAGTAACAGTAATTATTAGTCGTGGGACTGCTATTTCCCTTTGATTTCTCCCCACCTCCATATTGCCGTGTGTGCAGCCCCTTCTTCAGGACAGGCTAAACCACCCTCGCTGAGATTACTCCATCGCCTCTAATGGTGTAGCACAAAACCATTCATTTCTCCACTCTGGAGTCTAAAGTCTCTGAACTTCATTAGCCCAAGGGAGTGGTAGGCCCAAGCGTGCTCCAAAATGCCGATCTCCTGTTTTGATAACTGAGTTCTAAAATCAAGATAAACAAGCTGCCCTATATACTGAACATGTCTAATTGCACACTTCAGGCATGCCAGCCAATCGATGAGCGTGTGTCGCTCGCTAATGAATATTTGATGTTTTGGAAGATTTCACATGTGGTGTTCCTTGCAGCTTCTGCAGTTATTAGCAGAGTGGCTTCGAAGACCCTGCGCAGGAGGAGAACCTGGCTTTAGACCAAGAAACTCTGTAATTTAATTTCATATGTTAGCTGGGCATGGTCACTCTTATTCAAATTGTATTAGCTAATACTTCTTTCAGACTGTTTACACGGTGTGCAAAGTTGTGTTTAAAGCCCTATTAGCTAATACATTCCCTAGTCTGGACTTGGGGAGGATTGACTCCCTGCAAAACTCCTAGCAGTACTTTGTTTACTTGCAGGAGGTAGGAGAGGGATGCAGGGAAAGAAAGGGCAGTGATGTTTGAAATCATCCAAATGACTTCTACTGTGCCAATATTTTGCTGTCTGTCCCTATCCTCGCTTTTATTATTCCTGAGAATTTGTCTATTGAGAGGTGGTTCTCAAGTCCTGAGGAAGACTTTGTAAACCATGGGAGTATTGGCACCAGTCAAGGTCTTGGGCTTTCAGCGTTGGGAGCCAGGGCTGTCTGTGGAATGAGGAAGACACAGAAGAAGCATCTGAGTTGGGGACGGCCAGTCTGGCAGGAGCCCCAGGAGCCACAAACTGAGACTTTCACTGAACCAGAAACACATCGTGAGCCAAAGAGAAAACTTCCTTGGTGGGAGATAACAGTGGGGTTTTGGATGTTCCCCACTAACAGGAGAAGGAGGCTGGTTTTGATGCGTAGGTTGCTCCCCAGATGGCCTGATCGTAGGACTTCCTTCCTTTTGCAAGTCACACACAAGGTAAATTAGGACTCCTGCACTTTGACTCACAGTCTAGCACCTCACTGACACATGTGCAGAGCCTGAGCCCCACGTTAGGTACCTGAAGCAGTCACTGGGACATACGTAGTGTGAATGTCTTCAGTGTTGCTGATGGAAAAATCATCTATCGCCCTTTAGATTCCACCCTTTGATTTTCTTCTCCTGTTCACTCATAGAAAGTGTGATGCTGCAGCTGGGGCTTAGGCAGGACAACCAAACTCATTGCTCTTGTTTCCTGGGTGTGTTTTTACTATAACTTGCCATAGTTCTGATTTTGTAGTGCAAGTGGCATAGCTTGTGAGAAAAAAACACCATTATCTCAGCCAGGCATTACATACTGTATAATTCTAAGTTTTCTCAAATGATGACTTGGAATTTTATTGACTTGAAATTCAGACAATGTCTCCAATCATAGTGATACTGCCTTTGGAATATCAGAGTTGCAATAAACTCTAAAGTTGAACATAAAATTCCCATTGACAGTGGAGCTGGACATTCCTGGTTCTCAGGAGTTGTTGCAATTTGATTTTCATCGTGATTTCTCTACTGATGTCTCCATTTTTTGCTTTCTTAAGCGATCCTTGTCCCTGGAATGTCAAAGCTTTCTTTTAAATCGCCCTCTTCGTATAGTCGCGTCACAAATCAATTGCACTCCCACAGTTACCATTCAAATATAAATAAATTAGTTAAATGATTTACCAACATGTGGTAAAACAAATAGACCTATCCTATGTTTTGTTTGAGGTTTTGGTTGGTTTGGGGTGGAGGGATTTCTGGTTTTTAAAACATCCTTTTCCTTCTCTTTATGTTTCTAACCTAGAGCCTTGTAGTAAGGGCTTTCTCTGGCTTGTCTGTTAAACTGCATGCACATCGATAACACTGTGTATCAACAGTCATTAATAAACCTTGGGTCCTCTATGTATCCCCTTCCTGGGCAAGATTGTTCTATACAGTGTATTTACTAGAGCTACATCCTGTCTACTTCAGCTACTCGAGTAAGTAGCAATATTTTAACTGCTGAGTGTATAGTGTGCGTCATTTATTTGTCCTGACTAGATCCACTGCTGATTTCATAAACATTTGGGGAAAGAAATACCAAACTAGCAAATATTTGCAGAACCCCCTAATGTAGGATCTTAACAGGATGATATTGTCTCTCAGTTTGAAGATTAAAATCAGTGCTGTTCACAGCTGATTAACTTTCCTTTCTAATATTTCCCACAAATTGAGCTAATGCAATAAAACTTAACGAAACAAGGTTTAGTAAAGCCACAGAGAATATTTATATGGCAGCGAGGTGCAGAGTGGCTCAGGCTGTGCTGGCATTCACTTTGTAATGGCTCTGTGCTTTATCCTGTAAATGGATGGGTGCAGCAATGACAGCAGTCCATGTGTGCGGTTGGAATGGCCTCTTTGGTGACTCCAGGGTGACATGAATTAGCTGCTCTGTATTTCTTTCTCTCTAATCGGTGATCGAGCGCTGCTTTCTCTCCCATCAGCTCTAACGATTCTCGATGTTGGTCCTACAGAGTCATCAGCAAAGTGGTGTCAGCTCCAGAGGCCAAACCTTCCGCTCCCGCGGCGCGGCCCAAAACACCTCCGCCTGTGCCGTCACCGGTGCCAGCTCCCGTTCACGTCACCCCTCCTCCGCCTCCAGCTCCTCCTCCTCCACAGGCCACCATCTCACCAGTCCTGATCCCACCACCCTCCCCGGCCGTGTCCGCAGCTGGAGGCTCCAAAGCTCCAGTTCGGAGCGTGGTGACCGAGACCGTCAGTACTTACGTGGTAGGTAACACGTGCCACTGCCGTGCTGTGTCCCCGTGCCAGGGGCATTCCTCTCTGGGATTGGTGAGCTCCTGGCTGACTCATCATCTCAAACTCATGATTCCTGGATTCCTGATGTTGCTCTCTGTTAAACTGCTGTTTATCCACCCCTTGTTTCCCCACATATGTTTGGAGGGGTTTATAACTTAATTGAAACACTACAACTTGAATTGAATTTTTCATTTGTTCCTAGTTCCAAATTTAAGTTCCTTCTAACAAGTCCAACTATATCCCACATGATATTTTCTGCTAACTGAGCTAGAGCACTTATTTTTGGAGGTGGAAGTTTTTTATAAGTGTTTTCAGAAGTGCTGAATTGAAACCTCAAATGTCAGACTCACCATAGATTTTGCTGTCAGTCAGGTAAAGTACAAAACCCTCATACAACATCAAGAACTTGACTTAGCCCTCATTTGAAATGTGTAGAGTCCACTAATCTCTTTCCTGGTTTCCTCGACATACAGAAATTGCAGATGTTTGTGTATCTCAGAAGTCTGCAGATAGTTCATTAGTCTACACTTCATTTGTGAGTTTGACACGTGCTCTGAACTTGGCCTCTGTCTGGCAGCATTCCTCATTCTTTTGGAAAAGTCTCTTGTGTAACACGGTGTAGGAACTGAATTCCCTAAAAGAATGTGGATATGTGTCTGGGTGGGACACTGCTTGCTGTGCTGCTGAGAATTTCTGCTTTAGGTGCTGTGCGAAATGAAGTCCTGAGCATTCCTGATCCTTGAAAAGCAGCACAAGGGTAGCAGTGTTGTTACCTTCCCTGTCCTGGCTAAATTCCAGCTTGGTTGGTGACACCTTGCCTAGCTGCAGTTTAAAAATCTCACCATTTAAAACACCTAAAGCTTGCTTTTATTACAGAGTTTGCCGTGCTTGAATTGCAACATATGCATGGGGTTTTTTTAGATTTTTAGGATTCCTGTCTTAGTATTGATTTCTAATATAAATCTACCCTGCATTTCTAATGGAAAGGTGCTTCCCTGCTGGACTTAAACTGCTGTATCATGTTACTGGTCTCTATTTAAACAGCTGCTACATTTCACTCCTGAGTTAGTTACAGCACTGGACAACGTCACACAGGCTCTGCATATCCTTAGGGTGCAGGACACAGCCTCACCTTTGGTATCACAGGTGTAAGCCCACAGTCACTCTTATTATTACAGTTACTGTTACTGCAGTCCATTAGTATTATTGTCATTATTCTTATTATTACAGTAGTGCCCAAAGGTTTCAAAATTTAAGAGAGGAAACATTTCCTAAATACTCTACTGCATCCCATTTTCTTCTGTAATTATGAAAAGAAATAGTTTAGAGATTATGTTAGTTGTAAAAAGGAAAACCTAGCACTTTGCCTAGATGCTTCCAGTGGTAACACTCTTAGCACCTTAATGGAGAATTCAGAGGATATGGAGGCTCCAGGTTATTTTTGCTTTTCACAGAACCATCGAATCACAGAATGGTTTGGGTTGGAAGGAACCTTAAAGACCATCTTGATCCAACCCCCCCTGCCACAGGCAGGGACACCTTCCACTTGACCAGGTTATTCAGAGCCCCATGCAACCTGGCCTTGAACAGTTCCAGGGATAGGAGGTCCACCACTGTGCAGTGCCTCACCACCCTTATTGTAAATATTTTTTTCCTAATACATAATCTAAACCCACTCCCCTTCAACTTAAGACCATTTCCCCTTGTCCTATCACTCCATGCCCTTGTGGAAAGTGATGTTTTACAACATTACAGTTGAAACCGAGGCTTTACTGCATTAGGACCCAGCAATGTGCACATGCAGAGAGACACCTGATGTGACACATTTGTAAGTCAGAATGCTCAGAGAGAGGTTGGGGAAGAAAAAAATTATTAATAACTGTTAGCCTCTTGTCTGAAGGAAGTCCAGGAGACAGAATGATTTTCCTCAGATCACATGAGAAAGCAGTTCTAGAGATAAGAGTGGAGCCAGTGTGACAGAGGTGCACAACTCCCTTCTGTAGGGGAGGAGAGGAGGGTGATTTTATAGTTCAAAAAAAAAAGGATACACATCTCCCTGTTGGATAGCATCTCAGTCCATGTGCTCTGCTCATGAGTTCTCAGTGGTTTGTACTAACACAGCAGTCAGCAATCCCACTCTGTCCCTCCTTGCATGACCCTTGGCTCATTAAGCCAGCTAGTTACACAATACTTTTAATATCCTTATTCAGCAGCCCAAGTTCTTCTTTAACAAACAGGCAGAGGTTTCTGTGATTATAGAACCACCCTGCCCCTCTCCAGCCCCTGAGAGCCTGAGGCACGGGGAAAAAAAACCTGAAAAATTAAGTTTGGAAAAGTTAGGGTGTCTGTTTTCTGATGGGGCAACATCAGGCAGTGCTGTTTACACCTGGCAGGGCCAGTGCCCGAAACAGGCAGCACCAGAAATGGGGTGCCCGTGCTGGGGGATGAGGGGGGTGCAGCCAGGTGTTCAGGCAGGTTTTGTAGCCCTCAGCCCAGCATCCCACAGCATCCCTTCTCTGCAGCACCATGGCACAGCATCCCCTCCCTCTTCAGCAAGGTTATCCCACCAAAATCCCTCTGGACCTCTTCACCCTGAGCCAAGGCACTTCACCTGGGGAGCAGATATTTCTCCAGCAACTTAAAATGACTTTGCAGATGTGAGATTAGATGGTACATAGGAATGATTATTGCAATCAATCAGCTTGGAAATAGAGTTAATTTTACGACGGTGCCTACTTCGTACCTGTGTGGGGAAGGGGATTGTTAGTATTCCTGGGACTTGTATTTTCGAGTTCTAAACCACAAAAACATTCAGGGCTTTAAGAGGAATCAGGGAAGAGTGATGTGTTGGTTGCAGCTCTGGTACGTTCCTATTGATTTTTCAGGAAGTGGTGTAAGATGTACAGACCACCATGTAGTGGCTTTTTTTAAAAATTTTTTTTCACTAAGAACATTTGGGGCTTTTCATTTTCTGCTTTTTAATATCGTGTTTGTAAGCTGTACAGATAGCAAAAAGTTATTGCCTGAGATATGTGTAAATGCACAAAAGCTGAGAACAAAACAGTTTCTGTTTTTGAGATTCAGCGATAATGTGCAAATCTTCATAAAGGAGTGATGGAGTCAGGCTAATGCCCCAGACATTTTGTACTTTGTATTGTTAATTGCACTTCTTTAGGTGGATTCTGTGACATTTTGCATGTATGATTTTAGCAAAGAGCTGGTCAAGAACCACTGGAAATCTAAAAATACAAACAATGGGTCAAGAAGGATATAAACATTAAAAAAATGCATATGATGAACCCGGTGAGCAGCTGCCCAGTACTGTAAATGATCTGCCTTTCTTGTTTCATTTACCCTTTAGTAAATTGTACTGCGACATAAATGTCATAAGGGGAATGGAAAGTTACTCAGTAACAACTTTTTTTATATCCTGATCTTATCAGCTCGTTGGAGTTGAAGACTTTGGCTAATAAGTAATGCAGCAATATATACACACGGCGCTGTATATTTTACATGCACATAAGAACTGTTATCTTACGCAGGAGGCTGCCGTGGCTCCTGCTTGCCATTAACAGGGTCGAATTTTAAAAGTATAGACAGAGAGGGAATTGTGTCCCTAAGCCCCGGCTCTGTGTGTGAATGCCCGTGCCTAGGTCGGGTGGTGTAACTGGCTTTACTGGTTTACAGGACAATGCAGAAAAAGACATGATTTTGTCGTCATGAGCAGTGTAGAAAAATCAATTAAGACGTAACACTGAGTTCTCATGATCAGAGAATTCCCACATAACAACGGGGGCTGCTGAATGGCTTAGCCAGATAAGCAAGAAACCTTCTTTTTTGTTGTTGTTTTTTTTTTAATGTCAATTTTCCTGCCTGCTTTGCCCTGAAAACCGGCTAACTTTGCTTTTCTTTGCACCAGATCCGAGACGAGTGGGGTAACCAGATCTGGATCTGTCCTGGCTGTAACAAGCCAGATGATGGCAGTCCAATGATAGGTTGTGATGACTGCGATGATTGGTATCACTGGTAAGTTCCTCTCATCCATCCTGCTCTGCCAGTGCCTGGCAGATTGGGGCTATATTATTAAAAAACCTTTTTTTTTTTCTAATAGTTCGTGACATTGGGAATATTTAAATAGCTTTACTGTGTCCAATTTAATAATCTGGAAGATATTTTTATCTCAGTTGCTCTGAAATTTGAAAAAGCAGATTTTAAGCTGTGAGGGAGAGTTGCTTTTTAATTAATGGGCATTGGCGATAACGGTTGTTTTTGAAACTGCTGGGAAATATTGCTGATTCCGGTAATTTTGTGAGAACTACAGGATTATGAGCACAGTGTATACAGATAGACAGTTCAAATTATGCAGCGTTGTATGAACAGTAATATAAATGTCAGCTCTTATAAAAAGGTTAGGGGGAATTAATCACTTTTTAGGTGTTTTTTTTAAAAGCTACATAAAATCATAAGGGTTTTTGCAGATGTGTTAGAGAAGCATTTGAAATTATTTTAAATCTAGTCTATTACACCTGAAAGTGCACTCATATTTTCTACTAAAAATAACACTTTTTATCTGAGTATCCTTTTGATATTTCTCTTTTGTTTCAAAGCGAGAGTTTGTAGGTTTCGATCATTATTTTTTAGGTTTTTTAGGTTTCGAGCATTATATTCATTAAGATAATGATAATTGCTGTATTTATTTGAAGGCCGGATCCTGTCTCCCACTGGGAAGCTGCATTTTTTGGGGTAAGAAACAGAAGCGATGTTGCTCCACTGAGATGATGTGATATTTTCCTGTCCTTCGCAGGCCTTGCGTTGGACTTACGGCTGCACCCCCAGAAGAGATGCAGTGGTTCTGCTCCAAGTGTGCCAACAAAAGGAAGGATAAAAAACACAAGAAGAGGAAGCACAGGGCGCACTGAAGGCTTGGCAGGGGACTGAAGTCGTGCGGTCACCGCGGCCCCGACTCCGCTGCAGGAGGGATCACCCTGCCCGCGTCCCGCTGCGGCTGCCGGCCTTGTGCCTCTGCCGCAAATGGGGGCGAGGAGATGCCCTGGGGCAGGGGCTGTTGGCTTCCACAGACCGGCCGAGCCCAGGGCGTTGGATTTTGGTGCATTCTGATGCTGTTCCTTTCCCCTGCCAAGGGGAGTTTGCACAGAGCGCTGTGAAGACTTCGGTGGTTCCTGGGACCGCTCCCGCTCCTGTGGCTCGGCAGCAACACGGATGAATGTTGTAAATACAGATATCTGTCCTATTCTTTCTCGATTTGTTATTAATCCCTCTTGAACCTCTGCAGTAAGGTGCCGAGAGGAGGAGAAAATGTAAATTGCAGTAAGTTGTAAACTGAGACAACCTTCTGGAATGATTTCTGTAGTCTGGATACAGTTCAGCCTCGACTCTTGCTGAGCCAGATAATCATAATGTGGAAATAAAAAGTGGCTGGTAAATATTTTTGTGATGAGAATATATGAAGCTTTTTTCCTTGATTTTTAGTACTAACATAAAATAAACATGTTCAAGCTTTTGTGATATATCTTCTATTTTTAAAAAAAAAGTTTCTATTGTGTCAATTTTTTCTTCCGTGTGAATTTCTTTCAGTGGACCTGTAATATATTTTATACTTTGATTTTTGGTTTGGTTGTTGTTTTTTTTAAGTCTTTGTCAGTGTACTTTTTCATTGCTTGTACATTTCATCGGTGTATAAAAACACTTCCCATTAAAAGATTTTCACACATGTAAATACTTGATATTTATAAAGTAATTTTTTTTTAATTATTTTTTAGGGCTTGAGGATTTTTGTTGTTTTTTGCTCGAGAATACAAACCTAGCAGCTACTAAGAGCCCGTGTGACAAACGCCTGTCCTCATGGCTGTGAGGGATTGGTGAGCTCTGCCCCAGCTGTGCGTGCACGAGGAGGTGGCCAGCACCGTAATTAGGCCTTGATTCAGATACTTAAACATGTGGTAACTTCTTAAGAAGTGAGTAATCCTATTGCCTTCAAGGAGCCTGTTCCCACACTTGGTTATACATGTGCTTAAATGCCTTCTGAATTGGGAGCTTAGGCCAGGGGGGCTCTGCACTTCTGGTGGCAGCTACGGCGTGTTAATCTGTAGCTGGAATGGACTTTTTTTTTTTTCCCTTTTTCTCCTTTTTTTTGTTTTTTTTAAATTTTTTTTTTAACCCAGTGGTTAGTGACTTTGCCAAAAGGATCGTGTTTAGGTAGAGGAGAAGCAGGTGTGTTCCTCTGCTTTGTGTATCCCCTCGGAAAAACCAGTAAAGTGAATCCCAGTCACATTCCCCGTTGAAAACACGAGGGGAAGGTGCAGAGAAACTGAAATAAAAGTCGCTGTTAGATATTGTAGTGCAATGGGTCTCAGAGCTAAATAAGAATAAACCTTGAAAAGAATTTATGCCTTTTGTTTTCTAATCAATTTTAGATTGCATTGGTTAATTTGGGGATATTTGTATTTTAAACCAATGCAGTGAGAACGTCTGATGTTGGAGAAATATGGCCCTTTAGCCTGTTGTGCAGATATTAAGAGTTATTTTTTAAATGCATCCAAATTGATATTAATGAGAGTGAATTAGTCATGTTTTTAAAAGTACCAGTCTAGTTAGGGAAATGAGGCTTTGCTGATAGAACTGTTAAATTGCAAATCAGTGGAGATATGGATGAAATTGGTTTATTAAAAGTGCACTGTTACCTGCTTTGTTCAATGCCATCTCGTTTATATTCCGTCCCTGTTAATTGCCAGTCAAGAAAGTTCTTGGGTTTGATTTTTTATTTTATTTTATTTTGAATTGTTGGATGTTGCAATGCTGATTTTTGGTTTTATCCACATGTAATGTGCAGACATACAAAATACGCTGTCTTTGGTCATTTCTGGTTGCAATAATAAAGAAATTAGCTTTTGGTAAGTTGTTTATGCATTTCCTCCTCCTCTCTGTGAATCAGAACTTCTCACACTTAATCAGCTGGATTACTCAGGATGCCGTGAGAGAGCTGAACTTGTCCCTTTCGATGGCTATTCAGTTCTTTCTCTGCATGCTTGGCCTTGCTGCTGCTCGGTTGGTTTCTTAACCTGGCTTTTATGATTTTATAAATGACCCCTGTGGCAATAAAACCAAAGCATCATTTTCAGGAGGCTTGTGTGGCTGAGGGGATTAGTAACGGGAGAAGGGGCCCTTCACCTCTGGGTCATCAGTTTGAAGCCAGACTTGGTGCTGAGCCTGCCTCCCTTTCACTTATGCTGGTTTGTATCAGGAATCAGTAGCATTAATGAATAATGATTCCAGAAATGGATTTCCCTGAGTAGCCGTGTGGCTTGGACCTTCTTTACAGCCCCTGGCCCCACCCAACACTGAGCAAGCCCAGCTCCTTCCCCAGACCTTTGTATTTGCTGCTGCTAACTTCACAGGTTGGGTCTCTTCTCCATAAACTTTGTGTATGGAGAGTTAGGGAGCAGTTAGGGCTGCTCCCTAGAGTCACTGCTGGATTTTAGGGTTGGGATTTGTGTTCATCTGGATCCTTTTATGATTTGAGTTTCGGAAACCACCATCCATGAGAGGGGGGCACAGCGGGTGGGCTGCAGGTTGGTTTGCTCGCTGGATGTCATGGGAGAACATCCAAGTCTGAATGGTTTTCCTGCCTTGAAGTGCAGCTTCATCAAGAGAAGCATCAGTTGGGAGTGCTGCCTCTGGAAGACCCTTGTTTTCATGGATGGTTGGAGTAGAACTGGTGTAGAGTTTAGAAAGTGAAGAGTTACGCAGTGAGGAGACAACTCACCATCTGCTGCACTACAGAGAGTAGACAGGGACAATTTTCCCCCTTTATGGATGCACTGTTTGAGTGGATTTAAGCAGGACAGTGAGGATGGGTCGTAAATATTCAAGAAAAGAGAGTAAAAACTATTCCGTGAGAAAAGCTTGTTGAATCCTGCTGTTAATCTGAGGCCAGATTTTTATCTGGAGTCAGTTGGGAGTCAGTTGGAGCTGTGTCATTTTACAGCAGCCCAGGAGCTGCCCACTTGCATGGCCGGCGTTGGGGCTGGGGAGCAGCTCCGTTTGGAGAGTTTTTTCATCCTTTTTTATCCTGTAGATCCTCCTCCAGGGCAGCCTGTGCCTGTGGGTCGCTATGCTGGGTGCTGGCTGCGAAACAGGTTAGTCATTAGGCAAACTTGCAGTTTGTTAATGAGTTTTGCACCCAGAAAAAACCCATGAAGTTGATATCGAGACAGTAAGCACAAAGCTCAGAAATGGAAGAAACTGTCTTGACTAGTGATTTTTATTGGAGGACATAGATATAAAAGCAGAGCATCCATCCCTGAAGTAATGGGAATGCACTTTTCCCAAGATAATCTTCCTTTGGGGCTGTATGTTGTGCTCAGAGCATCATTTCTCTGCTTGACAAGGTGTTTCTCTTCTGAAAGTGTCCGCAGCTAAGTACAGTGAGGATCTTTATGCTCTGCAACTGATTTGTGATTCCAAATGTCCTGGAAGAGAAAGGGAATTTAAAAAAAACCCAAATCGGAGGGTATCAGAGCCTGCTGACTTTGTCTGGGCTTTACAGAGATAAAATATAGTGTATTACTTCACTGTATCACCTAAACCTTCTTTGTTCTCTTTTCAATAGGACGATTAAACAAAGACCTACTAACCAAATTAAAGTATAAAATGAACACTGAGATATGGAAACCTTGCCAGGAAGAATGTTAATGAATGAAGTTCACTAAAGGCATGCTGGCTAAGTTTTCAATACAAATAGTTTTATGGCCAATCTCTTTAGATCATAGCAGTTTTCTTTAGAAGTTTTAAGTCTCAAAAGTAGATGAGTTTCCTTCACTGGGGAATGAATTAGATAATGCTCTGAATAAACTCCCTCTTCGCCGTCTTGTCAGTCATGCTGCTTAGGAAACTCGCCCTTTCTTCTGGGGACTTTTGGATCAGCTGTAACCTCAAAAGTAGAAAGCTGCTATTAATCCATGTGTGCTGTATGGCAGAGGAGGCTGTAACGGGAGATTTACAGCCAGCAAACAGCTCGTACCTGGCTCTTGTGAGCAGGAACCATTAATCGTGAGCTGTGGCAGCCGAGCCAAGGGTGCTTTCTCTCAAGGTGCTGCTTCAGCCTCTTCAGGGTTTGCAGTGGGTGAAGGAGGGGGTCAGACTTTTTATTTAGCAGGGTGTGTGGTGGTAGGACAAAACAAAAGGAGAGTTTATTCGAGTAGGTGTAAGGAAAAGGTTTTTTATGATGAGGGTGGTGAAACACTAGAACTGGTTGCCCAGAGAACCCGTGAATGCACCATCCCTGGAAACTTTCAAGGTCAGGTTGGACAGGGCTTGGAGCAACCTGGTCTGGTAGAAGGTGTCCCTGCACATGGCAGAGGGGTTGGAATGACACGATCTTTAAGGTCCCTTCCAACCTAAGCCATCCTAGGGTTCCATGAATCTAGGATGCTTATGGAGTGACCTTTTGCACCAGGACTTTAAAGCCTGTGATACCCTTCACAGGGAGAGAGGAGGAGAGCTGAGTGCTTCCAGACCGTCTGTTCCCCCTTGGCAGTCACCCCTTAAATTTTCCTTCTGGTCCTCCTCTGCTCCAGAGTCCTGGCCCCTTAACGCAGGTGTCTGGGGGCCCGTGCCAAAGCCAACATAGCTCAGCAGCTGCTGGGTGCCTTGAGCATGTGGGGACTTTTATTCCAGCATGGTGACACCAAACATGCTGACAGTTGAGGTTTGGTGCGATACTGGTTGGAATTAGATGATCTTTAAAGTCCCTTCCAGCCCAAACCTTTCTGTTATTCAGTGACTGCTGCCTCAAGCTTTGACCAAGAAGGCAAATTTTCTTCAGAAAACAAAATGTGAAGTAAACCTGGGATAGATGGAAGATTTTCCATGTAATTTGTAAAACACAAATATGAAAGTCATTTCATATGAACACAACTCCCTGTTATGTTTTCAATGTGAATGCTCCCATAATGACTTCAAAACAGCTTTACAAAACCAAAGAGAAAATAATTAGATTATTTTATTGCCTAAATGAGAAGATGAAGGAGAAGGAGACCTGGAACACATTTACAAAAATTTAGATTTCATCACCTGTCTTGAGCAGGAATTTGGTTTGCAAATTCCAAAGTCTTCCCTGTCAATTCCTCCCTAAGCCAGCATCTCTCTGTCATTTGCTTACTGTGGGACTCATGACAAGTGTGATGGCATGTCACCAGCCCTGGTGTCACCTGGGGCCTCCAACGGCACTGCTGCTTAACTGTGTGCAGGTGACCTTCATTCTTACTCCTTCAAGCTGATCCCTGCCCAAGTATGGGACTGGGCATTGTTTGCAGTGAATTTTTTTAATTTGGCATCCAGATTTGGAAAAAAAAGTAGAGTTTTTATTTTCCTTTTGCATAAATTAATTAGGAAATAGGGACAGGGGATAGTGTGCAGTTGTTTAATTAAGTTGTCATTTACAGCACTTTTTGGTAAATGCTGTAAGAATTGTCTTTTTGGGGGTACGCATCTGCTTGTGGGTTTTTCTTGTCCACGTGGTCACCATTGCATGGATTCAAAGGGAGAAACTTGGTCTTGTTACCAAGAAAGCTGGGCACAGTTCTCAGTTCTGCTGTGGTGTGTTTAGGTGCAGGATCAGAGCATGTCCCAGTTTCCATCCACAGGAGGAGGATAACGTTTCCTGCTCTGTGAAGCCCGGACAGTCCCACAGGTTAAATAACAATAACACCCTTCACAAGGGCTGGATAAAACCACAGAGCCATTGGGAGCTTCCCCAGTGACAGATCTGTCATTGAACCTGCTCCTCAACTGAAAATGTGTTTACATGGAGGTTGAGAGCTGGAAACCATCTACAACTCTCCACAACCAGAGAGATCCTTTGGCTTTGCAGGCTTTACTTGACCCTCTTCCAGTAACTTTTCCAACATGAAACCAACTCCCTTTTCCTCCAGTGATTTCGAGCCTTTCTGTGGAAGGAGCCAGGCTGAGCTCACATTAAGACCTTATTTTTCTACTAGCTCTCCTTTGCTTCCAGGGATATCTGGTGGAGTTTATCTGAGAAACAGCTTCTTGCTTAAAATTACTTCAGGGACGTCAAAAAACGCCTCTCATAATTCGTACAATAGCTGCCTTCTCTGGGCCTTGTGGGCTGTGAAATGTCTGCGTTGGTGCTTGGAGCTGGCATGTATTAAGATGCTGCAGATGAAGTGATGCTGTTGTTCTCTGTATTTTCTGCAAAGACAGATGCTCAGTCAAGCCCAAAATCCAGGCCTTTGCCTCGGTATCTAATAACCCAGCCCGACCATTGGCTCTCAGTGCCACCTACTCTCTAAAAGGCTGGATTTGCACTGCCACGGCTCAGGAGGAGCCACATCCCTCCAGCCCTCGCAGTTGTCTCTGGCTGAACGCTGCATCTTTTGTTTTCAGGATTGCTGGCCAAAAAAAAAAAAAAAAAGAGTTTCCCAAAGCAAGGATGTTAATCGGTTTCATGCTGAGGATTCCACTGAAGGAGTCATAGCTGTCTAATACATGAGATGATGTTTAGAGAATACAACCATGACCTGTGCAAAGTCTTGAGCTGAACCAGCGAGGGAGTCACATGGAAGTGTTTTAATTTGGGGGCAGTTTGCAATGGAGAAATGTCTTCCAAATTCACTGAACGTAAACTTCAGGTGCCACACGCCTGTCCTATCTGGTATGGTTTTTAAGACTACCTGGAGGTTTCACAGCAAATGTGGCAAAGCTCAACCAGCTATTGCTGTGCACCCACTTAACCTTTATTAAGACTTCATTTACTTATGTTAATCATATCACAAGGATCTATTTTGCAAAACTCTTGTGTCCTTTAGAACTGGGAAAAACATCTCCTGCCTACCAACCTCTTTAGTAGCAGATCCTGCTCCATTTGATTCTCTGTGCCCATGGTTTCTCTCGTCTGCAAATTTTGGCTACAAAAACACTTCTGTGGGGGCCCTAAGGATGGACTGGTTTTGCCCTGTGCATCCAAGTCACAGTGATTCCAATTCAGATATGTTTGAGATGACTATTTCGCTATTTGGAAGATCATGGAATCTCAGAATGATAGAATGGTTTGGGTTGGAAGGGGCTTTAAAAAGCATCTCATTCCAACCCCCCTGCCATGGTCAGGGACACCTTCCACTATCCCAGGTTGCTCCCAGCCCCATCCAACCTGGCCTTGGACACTTCCAAGGAGGCAGCCACAGCTTCTGTGGGCAACCTGTACCAGGGCCTCAGCACACTCACAGTCAAGAATTTTCTTCCTAGTAACTAATCTAAGTCTCTCCTCTCTTAGCTTAAAGCCATGTCCTGTCACTATCTGTGTGTACGTTTGTCTCTAATTAATCTAATCAACATGAGATATTTTCATTCTTTTGAAGCGCTTGGATGGGAAAAGGATGAAGGGAAGAGCAGAGGGTGAAATGTAAGCTACTGAGAAAACACAGAGTAGATGTATTTTTCCAGCTTGATTCCACCTTCACTCCTCATCTTCTCCCTTTCAGGCTTTGGTGTTCATCACTTGCCAAGTGCAGGGCCAGATCTTCCTGCCCAGCATCTTTGGAAAACTTAATTCTTTAGAGTAAAAACAGGAGCAGTTTGCAACTTCTTGCAAGCACCTGGCAGGGCAGATCTGCTGTTGCCAAGGCCGGCAGGGCCCAAGGTGAGCTTTTGCCAGGTATCAAATCCTCCTCTCAAGCCAAGAAGTTCCCACTACTAGAGAGCAACACTATGGTCTACTTAAGTTTTGTAAGCCCTTAATGAGTCACTTGATATCAGCCGGATCAGTTCGCTTACATGGAAAGGGCTCCTATTTCTCCTGGTGGCGTTGGCTCCGGCGTGCAGAGCCGGGGAGCGCGGAGCTCCAGTGACTGATCCTTCCTACACCCGCTTGCACAAGGATACGGCGCGGCGATGGACTCATCTCAGATTCCTGCAGGAGGTGGTGACAGAGCTCCACCTTAATGAGTTCATCGCCCTGCCAGCATTCTTCCCACACCCAGGTGCCCATGTTGGCAAAGCTACGCTCCACCAGCTCGCTGGAAAGCATTCCCTGGGATTTTAACAGGGTACAGATCTTGGGATACTCGCCTGGTTCCTTGTTTTCAGTTGGTCTTGGTTGGTGGTCTGGTGGTATTTACGAGCAGAACCAAGCGTGCTGGGTTGGTGTCAGGGAAGGAGGGCGGTGGGGAGACACAAGGGGGGACCAGATTAATTTCCAGGGCTCCCACTAGGCCGAGTTTTGTACGAGTCACTGAGTGTGCAGGTGGGTGGAGGGAGGAGCCAGTGCCTTAGCCCGTGCCCGAGGCTCTGGTGAGTGTTAAACCCGCTCTGTTTACCAAAGCTGTGCTTAAATGGCTGCAGAGCTGCATCATGTCTTTGTTTTTCTTCTGGCTTCTGGATGGCATGCACTGGTCATGGAGTTAACACTTGCCAAATCGCATTGCTCAGGCCTCTGGTATGAATCCAGCCTTGGATGCACACGTTGCAAAATAGTTTCAGACCTGAGCACGCTCTTGACATTGCCTCCCCCAAGGTACTCTGATTTTCTGCAACAACGTAGTAATTTAGCTGTTTACTTCCATTTTGAGTTATCCTTATCTCAATCAGAAGCGTCCTGCTGTTTGCAATGGGTCCCTCACTTTTACTTGTCTGACACCACATTTCCCCTCTGTGCAAGACAAGTGCCTGTTAGCATTTTCTGGAGGTAGATCTTCCAGACTTTCTATCCTGAAAGAGGGTAGATTTAGATTGGATATTAGGATATTATTCTTGACTGTGAGGGTGATCAGGCATTGACACGGCTTGCCCAGAGAAGATGTGGATGCCCCATCCCTGGAAGTGTTCAAGGCCAGATTGGACGGGACTTGGAGCAACCAGGGAGAGTGGAAGGTGTCCCTGCCCATGGCAGGAGGGTTAGAACAGGATAATCTTCAAAGTCCCTTCCAACCCAAACCATTTTAAGCTTTTCTGACTTCTTGAGATATCCAGTCAAATTCCCATGCCGGTGCAGAACATCCCACCTTGCCATTCCCATACGTGCATTTGGGCAAGGCAGCTGGGTGTCCCCAGTGGTTGCTGGGAGAGAGTAATAAAACCAGGTAACTGTTCAGTGTTGGTATTAGTTTAGTGGCTTAGGGACTCAAAAGCTGTGGTGGTTCTCATCAGATGTTCCTGGAGAAATCCTGGGGCCGGGCGAGCATCACTCACTTTCCGTGAACAAGGACTGATTTGTTTTCTGCTGGCGTTACGAGCAGTGAAACCAAAGCAGGGCGGTGACGTGATTTGTGCCAGGTCACAGAGCACGTCGGGGGCACAGCCAGGATGGGAACAGGCACCTCTGAGCTCCCATCAGCACCAAGCAGACTACTGGTGCCAGAGCTGTCTGAGGCCAAGAGGGTCAGTGTCTGCAGAGGAGTCACCTGATGGTACAAGAGGGGAAACTTTCTTCTGCTTTCCAAGCCTGAGGTCCCCTCTAGCAGCTACTCCTTGCTTTAATAGCGACATTTGTTGCAGAACACACCTTTGAGCCTCTTTCATCCTTGGGTACCCGTCCAGGTACTTTTCCAGCACCTTTATATGAACCTGTCACTGAGGGCATGAGTTTATGTTGAGTTTTTATCCCAAAAGTGGGACTCAGCTGCCAAGATCTCCCTTTAATAGACACGCGAAAGTCTGGATCCCTCTGCAAGGTCCTTCCAAACCAAAGGCATGGGGAGATGTCTGTGCATGGGCTCCCCCCGAGGCTGCCTGACGCACCTCTAACCACAGCCGGGATACGATGCAAGGAGAGCTCAGCAAAGGCCTTGCAAGAATTGGGCAGGAAGTGATGATCTGAGTTAAAATCAGGTTTATTTCCCCTGAAACAAAAGATGCACCTCTGCAGAGACCGCAGCTGCTTTGTCACAGGTGTTTGCACAGGACTGTGGTCTGGTGAGCAAACTGGAAGTGTGAGTCTCCAAAATGGTAGCAGTAAACTCCATCACCCAAGAGATATCTGAGAAAGGCATTTCCATTTCTGTGGTCCTGGGTCATGATAATGTGTTTCAAAATCCACACTTGCCTTTTCTTTAGGTTGTTGTAACCCATCTCTGAGTTGAAGTGGTTTAGCTGCCTTTGCTGGGTAATTTTCCACACCTAGAGCCTTTGGATTTCTTTTTTTAAGTCTCACCTTAACTCTAAATTTATTCAGGTTTGTTTTTGTTCATATGATAATCATAACATTCTTTTGATACATTTTTTTTGTCAGCCTTGATTTACTGAGATTTGCTTGCAACCTTCGTTCCAGTTTACCATTTTTTGTGCGTGGGGATATTTGAAATGAATATAATTATATTTAATAACATATGCAGGCACTAAAGCATCTTTTGATTTGAGTCCTAACTTTCGTTATTACCCCCCACACACATACACACCTTTTTAGATATTCTCTGTTTAACTTATGCCTAGAGATTAATTAAAGTGTCATTAAAATGCCTTTAGTACGTTTTGTGTCCTACATGCCTGGAAATACTTTTTTCCCACAGTCAGAATTGTTGTGCTTGTACCAGCAATAACTGGCATGTGGCTTGTTTTGTAGATCACCACGAGATATAACGAACACTCCTAATTAGAAGAAAACACATTCATTTTTTGGATGCCTGTTCAAAGTTGTCTCAGGAAGATCCACTAGCTTTCATTTACATCTCTCCATCGCTCTGGGCTGGCTCTGACGCCGCGCACTCGCTCGGAAGCACAGCGTGAGTCCCACACTGCACGTTGTTGTGAAATGCAAATTTAGGATCTTCCCAATGAGTTATGGGCCAAAGTTTCTACCCTATCCATGAATTTCCAAGCTTTGAGTGTTTAAATGTGTATAGACCAGCCTTGAGAGCAAAGTTTCTGTCCTCTTTTGGTATATCTGCTTGGGGAGAACCGTAAATTTTTCTGGATTTAGAATGAGTTTGGCGTAGCCCCAGTTCTGGGTGGGAGAGAATTGCATGAAGCAGGAGTAGAAATTACCAGCTCTTGGTCTCTCTCTGGGTAAGGAGCAGGGATAATCCAGGTATTTTTGTAAATAATTTGGGACACCACACAAATGCAGTTCAGTGCTTTCTTCTCCAGCCCTTCGCATCTCCTTAAAAGTTTTAAAAACCCCCGACAAATAAATATCCATGTAAGCAGCTGGGATAGAAAAACAAAACCCAAACTGCACAACCTCCTCGGGGACCCCTCCTATTCTTAAGTGAAAAGCAGGACACTGAGCTCCTCATTCCCAGTTCCCAGGGAGCCAGAAGAACATGACATCGGGCTGGGCATCAAAGCTCTTGTGCAAAACCAGCACCAGCTTGGGGGTGCCACAGCTTCTTTCTGGTTTCACCTCCATCAGAACAGGAGCTGAGAGTCACAGCATCCCAGAGGTTTTCAGCCATGGAGTCAAGCTTGAAGCCTTCCTTATCCCCTTTCTCAGCAGGATGCACCAGGAAGGCACCAACTCAAGGGTCGCGGGTGCTTTTAGCATCAGCCCAGTGCAGCTCCTGCAGCCTCCTCTCCTAAAAGTCACGAGAAGAAGGAAACAGAACATGAGACAAGAAGAAGAAAACAAACAAAAGGGGAGCAAATTACTGACTTCTCAGGGAAGATGGCACTGAAGATACTGTAATTATAATCCTTTTCAACAGCTGAGAGGAGCTGGGGTGTTTCGTGGCCTGGCTTCCAAACCTGGACAGGTTTTGCAGCTGTAGGCTTTGGAAGCCTGGCTGAGCAACTCTCCCCCTGCTGGGGATCTGTCACCGGCCTTGGCAGCTTGGAGCATCCATGGGGACACCTTTGGGACACCACTGGGGAGCATCGTGGGCAGACCCCGTGGCTCCTCTTCTCCCATGACTCAGGGCCCCCCCATCACCTCTCAATAACAATTCTGTCTTTTGTAAGAGGGCTGGCAGTGACCCACCTTGCAATTAGCAGGTGGTTTGGGGAGAAGTGCTAATAAGCACCCTGCAAAGGCAAACCTGGGAGGGAGGCGGGTGCTGCCTTGACTCAACGTCCTCCTGGGGCGGGGGGAGAAGGATGCTTGGGATCTGCTCAACGGGATTTTGCGACACAACCTTGCTCACCCTCCATTTCCAAAGATTCTTGGGGCATCCCATCCTAGATAAGCCAGTGAAGAGCCCCAGAGAACAGGTCACCACTGGTCTTAGACTGGTGCCATCCAGTGCCACCCTTTCCTTGTAAATTTTTGTATTGTCTCTGCCCTTCTGCTTCCATAAATACCTTATTACTAACATCTTTTCCATTCCCTGCTTTTCTGGTGGGTACCCCTTTGCTGGAATGTTGCAAAAGCCATAGCAGGCCACTGTCAGTTCAGAAAAAAAGGGTTGGCACCCAAAAAAAATCCCAAGTTTTCGCTCCTGTAGCCTTTAACCCCTCCATCCCCCCTCACAGGTCAGTGCCATGGGTTAGAATTTGTGCTACAGTAGCTCCAATCAGGACCTGGGGTATTATTTATCGCATTTAGTACCTGCCATCAGTCATGAAAACTTAACAAAGACCCTATTTGGTTTATCTATAGGCAGCTAAACAAACGTATCTTGCTCTCCTGTTATCTTCTTGTTAACAAAACACTATCAGGATGTTCTAAACATCAGCATTTACTGTGCAAGAGCCCTTTATCTGGCATGATATATAGAGAGCCCATCAATTAGTGCAGGGGGCTTGGAAATACCTGCCACGCTTCGCTCAAAAGTCCCAGCACCATCCCAGGGCTGCATCACAAGTAAATATCCCTGTGCATTTCCTGGCCTCAAGCACCCCTGAATGAGATAGGAGAGCTCATTATGAGCAGAAATCATGATAAATGCATTTTTTTTTCACCCTGTTTTTAAATATCAAGGCATATATGCTGGAGACTTTCCATGGAAGGAGTGATGCAACAGCAGCCAAGGTGCCTGATGGTACAGGGGATGGGGAGAACAGGCTTTTATTCAGAATGGCTGGATGCTGTTTGGGAATACAGTGAAGAGCTCCATGAGACAGTACGTCCTCCTGACAACAGGACCTTATCTGCAGGATCAGTCCCTCTCTGATCTCCCCACTGAAATATCGCACTAGTGGAACCATTCTCACTCTGGCTTCACATCAGCTCACAAAGGTGGAAGTGACAGGCCTTGGACACCAAACCCCTTGGATCCAGGGCAGATGCTTTCTCCAAGCACCTCTGCTAAATCAGCACCTCGGCAGAGGAGCCACTTCACACCATAAACCATTCTGGTGTGTGTCAGCTGGACCGGTGGTGTTTCACCCCCTCTGCGGTGGTTGTATCGCAGTGGGAAAGTGATTCTCCACATTAATGGCAGATTGGGAGGTTTAACCCCAGCTCTTGTTTGTCTCTGACTACTCGAATGTCTTGCAAAACAGAAACTTTGTAAACAAGCACACAGGCTGGTTTGGAAACCACTGTGGCTGTCTCCAAGTGATGGTTACTCATGGAAGGTGTTTTCCTTTAGATGGGTCTCCAAGCACAGGACTTACTTCATGCACTTGCAGTGGCTGGGCTCTTGTGGACATCCCAGTCATTTAAGTGTCTCCGTGTGTCCAGGAGAGTAAACTGAATGTTTAAAGGTTGTCAATTTATAATTTTTTTTTAATTTCCAAACTGAATATAAAGGGAGGAGCAGTAGAGTAGCCAGGGCTTGGCTTTGAAGAGGTGGCATCAAGCATTTAAATGAAATAGGTGTTATAACCAGTGAAGCCAGTGATGGGAGTCAGAGAGGGCAGATGGGATCAGGGCTTTGGGGCAGGCCAGTGCAATTAGGAGCGTGTTTGCACCAAGCTGAGCAGGACACTGTAGGAGGGAGGCCAGAGAGGTGCAGCAATACAGAGAGATAAGAGGCCAGAGCAGAGCTGGAGCTGTCTGGACAGGGAAGAGTAGGAGGCACCATAGAAATTTCCTGGGAGCTTATCACCGTGGGCCATCTTCTCCTCCTCTTTCACACCCGCAGCAGCCCTGGTGCCGCAGCACTGTCCGAGCCCAGCCCTCGCCCGTCCCCGCTGCCATCAGGCGCCGTGGCTGCAACACCCACCACAGCAGGGTGGGGGGCTGTGGAAACAGACTGCAGAGATCTGTAACACTGCTGAGGCTGACTCCTGTGCTAAATCCACGAACCCACGGAGAGGCGTTTGTGCCTCCATGCGTGCCGTTCCCGGTGGGAAAGGGCTGCTGGCTAAAAGCCGTCCCAGAGCGTCGCATCGCGTTCGGTCTCCAGAGGAGAAGGATGGGGCTGAAATAAAATCCAGCAGCGTGGCCCCATATGGGCAAAACCTCGCTGGTAGGGAGGGAGCACCTCAGGTTAGCAGGGGGCCTTTCCAGCAGCACTGTAACCCTCTGTCCTCGCAGAGCCAGAGCTGGCTTTTAACACCTTCGGACCAGCTCCACAAGACAGACCCCCTTCAACTTATGCCCAGAGCCAGGAAGCCCAGGTAAGCAGCCAGGTAGAAATTAAATTAAAAGGGGTGGTCATTGCTGATGGTTATTCAGTTCTGGGAGGTGCTTGTTTGTGCAGGGCAGAGCTCCGTGTGGGTTTTACATTCAGATATTCACCTCACACCACTCTCATACCATTGCTGTCGGCTGTTTTTTCCTCCAACTGCTATTAAAGTTGCTATTTGATGGGAGAACAAAAGACAAATAGGAATCATTGGTTCAAAACCTCACCATCTAAGCATGATCTTTCTAGACCAGGAACTCTAAGCCCCTGATCTGCACGATATATAGTTTGGGTACAATAACATCTGCTACAGTTATTATTACCTATATTACAAAGATCTCCCAAAAAAAAAAAAAAAGAGAGATATTGTACACATGCTGGCTAGTTTCTCTGTTAGGGGGAGGGAAAAAAAAAAAAGAATAAAAGTTTAATAAACGTGTGCTGTGTTGTGGATGACTTTGTGGCGACCTTTGTTGCAAATGGCCTATGCATGCGGAATAATGGTCTCCGTGCAGAGAGGGAAATGGCTTAGTGCTATCATCGTTGCCTCGGTAACCATCAGAGTCTCCATCTAGCAGAGAGAAATGAGTTATGAAAAGGCTTGAGTGAAGAAGGGATTAACACATGATCCCAGGGACAGCATGTCAATCAAAATCAGCGGAGAAATTACACTGCTCTATTTGAGAATGTCTCCGGAAACGCAACCTCGGTGGGTGTATGTATGTGGATGCATGCAGGCGTGATGGAGAGACCTATGGCTCTCAGCCTCCTATGGAATACACATATTTATATACATATATATATATATATATAAACACAGTATATCTGAGATCACCGGTGAGCACGTGCACGAGTATCCACTGCACACACATTCCCCGTACATTTGTGACCAAACACACACATGAGGCACCTCTCTGTAGGGACACACCTTTGTGATGCCCACACTTGCTGGCTCCGTGCTGCCCCAAGCAGACAAGTCAATGAAACCCATAATCATTAAAAAAAAAAAAACTAAATAGTCCAAAACGCATATTTGATCCTGAAATTTGTTCATCGTCTCTCCTGGCCTCACTAGGCTTCATTGAATTGTCCCTGATGGCATCCCTTGTTCCTGTAGGACAGCCCAAGGGCTGAACCCCCTGAAGTCTCTCTTTTACGTCCAAAAGGGAGAGCAGAAGGAAAAGAGTTCCCCTATAACATCTTCAAAATGCAAAATCCAGGGCAATATGGAGACTCTAGCTTTATCCTGAGAGTCCTAGTGGCTTCACCTGAATTTCTTCCACCAGCATCACTCCTGAGCTCTGCAACTTGTAGGTCAAGGGCATGGGAACTAAACCCACGATTAACTCCCTCTTGATTTTAGCTACTGCAAACTCTGTGGTGGTTACAAGCGCTGGCGCTGCTCAGCCGTGTGTGGCTGTGCACACATTTCCTATGGCGATTGTTTGCCTTGATTCAGCTGACGAGCTTTACATTACCTGGGACCAGAGTGAGTTTTCTGCTAATGTCGGGAGCAAAATGTGATTGCTGAGAAGGGAGGGCTTGTGTGGCCTCGGAGCTGAGGAGTGTGGCTGGAAAAGGCCTGGAGTATTTGTTCTGTTCATTGGCCTCTTCAGTAATAGAAAAGTTTTTCTTCCAGGAAATTCTCTCTCTCTCTCCTATATTTTTTTCTTTTTATTTTTGAGTAGATTATTAATACAGGCAAACTAAATTTTCTCTTGGGTTTCTTCACTGCTTGCTGTGCCCTCATGCTGGGCAGTGCAAGAGCACTCGGGGAAGGGATTTGCCCCTTGAAAGCATTGCCAGCCCTTGAGAACCCCAGCTTTTCCCTGTGCTCATCACCCAGCATGTCCCACTCACACCTGGCCCCTCACATTGGTCCTGCATCCCTGCACAGCTCATCCCACACTCACAGCTACAGCCACGGTCACTTTACAACCATCCCTTTACGTTCTATCCGTGCACGGACTCTTCTCCTGCCCCATCCTGCCATTCCCCCATCACAACAGGAAAATACTTCCCTCTTTTTCCTAACATCCCCATGGCATTGTCCTACCTGGGCGTTGTCCTACCTGGGCATTGTCCTATCTGGGCATTGTCCCACCTGCCCATCGAGCCCTCGTGCCCAGCATCACCCCCAGGAGCACAAACCCCACCCAGGCTCAGCCCTTCCCTCACACCCCCTTTGCACAACGGCACCTTCTCGGATGCACCTGTGGGTTTTCCCCCAACACAAACTCAGTGCAACACCCCGAACCAGACACTACAAAATCCCCCATGTTTCCCACTCCCTGTGACTGCACCCACTCATCTGGTGGGGTGCAGCTGCCCACAGAAAACGCCTGGGATCCAGCCTGCACAAGCCCAAATGTGGATGCCTTCAAAACTCATCCATCTCCCGAATGCTCCCAAACACACACACTCCCCTCTGATGGACAGGGACACCCCAGCCTGCCCAGGGCCACCAATAAACCCTCTACCCAGGGTTTCCACAGCCCTCCACCACGGTGAAACCCTTGACCCTGGATTTTTTTGGGGCTCTCCAAGCTGCCACCCTCTTCCTTTCCCCCTCCTTGCTTTCCCTTCTCTCGGGTTTATTTCCCCTCTGCTCCCACTCCTTCCCCCCTTCCCTTCCCTCCCCCCTGCCACGTCCCCAGCCTCCCACACAAGTTTAAAGCCATCAGCCCAGCCAACGGTTAACCAAATCGCCTTGACCTCTCTGCTATTTGATATTCGCCTCCTTGACACTCATTTAGGAGCGCGCAGCGGTAAAGCAGACATTGGACAAGTCCAGCCTGAAACCAAAGCCCTATGAAAGGAGGAGAGAGATCAGAAGAACCTGATAGCTAGGAACTTGTTCTCTCCAAAGGCTTTCTGGACATTTTAGCCTGGATCAGGGGTCCGTGGAGCGCCAGTTCGTCGCCAAGCAGGGTGTAAACGTTAAATGTTAGCTATTTGTTCCAGAGATTGGCATGAAGATCGAGCCTTTCTGCCTCCTCTCCCCCCGACCCCCCTCCTGCAGTCTCTCCAGCCCGTCCAGAGTCTCACAGACACTCATTCATTAGCGGTTTAATAACCCTCCCGACGTGATAACATCCTTTACTCCCGGCTCTGCGAGCGGAGGTGACCCTGGGGGTGGGCTGCTCACTCGAGGTGCTCCGGGAGGCGGGGGGGTACCGGCTACTCCCGATCCAATTGTTGGGTGAGGAAAAGCATCTTCCCCACACCTCCCTCCCCCCGCCGGGAAAAAAAAAAAAAAAAAGAGCTCAACTTTGGTGCTCGCGTCCGTAAAAGTCCGCAGGGCGCCTCCTCCCGAGGTCCCCAAGCCTGGAGGGGGACACACACGCGTTGCCACCCCCATCCCGGCACCCCGTGTCCCCAGCCCGGCTCCGCCGCCGGAGCCCCGGCGCCTTTCTCGGGTGATGCGGAGATGCTGGAGATGCTGGCGGTACCTCACCTGATCGAGCCCTATATTATTTTAAATGGCTCTAATTTCACCGTTTATCTCATTTGGCCCGTAACTGCGGATTCAGGCATCTGAAGCAACCTTTCGAAACTCTGATTAGTTCAGCTTCGTTCAGTGCCTTTTCCTCCCTCTCCTTTCTCCCCGTTTTTTTCCCCCTTCTCACTCCCTTTCTGCGCGACTTTCATGCGCTGCAGATAAGATATAAAATGCTCTATCGGGATCCTGTAATATTAAAGATCAAAAGTGGCATCAATTGAAGACCAAACGCGCGGAAAACAAAGGGGAAGGCTGGGAGATGTTCATCAGCTAATTACAACTGCAAATATTATGCAAATTTATCTTGGCACAGAAATGGAGAAAGCGAGTTTAAGTGTGGAGATAATGCTGGAATATTGAATGTTCAGCTAAGGGTGGGACGCGGTCCAATAAATTCATCTGAGGGAGAACCGGTATTATATATATGTATATTCCTATCAAATCATCTACACTTCAGATTGGGGAGGGGGGAGGATATCAAAAATTGCGGTTATAATTGATACTTGAAATTCCTTGACAAATATTGCAGGGAATATGCGGTGGAGGAAGAGTAAGGAAGCCGAGATTAGCGTTTGGATGGGATTTGTGAAACGCCGCATGTAAAACGGGGAACCTGTAGCGGGGAGGGGGCGGCGTGAGGTCCCCCCCACTCCAGACCCCAGGTGGGAGCCTTTCCCTTTAGGCAAAGGGGAAAACCAAGTTATTTTTCAACCTCATTTTAGAAGCGGCTCTCGCTTCCTGGAAAAAAGGACCGTGCTAGACCTGGTTAATGATTAAACACCGTCCCTGTGCCATGAGAGCCAAGAAGGGATGAGAGGGAGCCAGGGAAACTTACACCAAGGCAGAACAGAGCTGCCAACACCTGCCCCCAGAAATTTTAGCATCAGGAGTGCCTGCACACAAAAGAAAAAAAAATAAAAAGGAAAAAATCCCATCTAAACAAAAAAACAATCGAGACGCAGCAAATTGACCACGAAGAGGATTTTAGGCACCATTTTCTCAGAGGCGGGGATGCTCTAGCACGGGTCGGGAGCATCCCCCAGCCCCTCGCAGGGCTTCGAGGGGGTTATCCCAAACCCCGTTATCGCGTTTGACCTTGCGGTGATTTTTGTTGAGATCAAGTTTTGGGCTGAGTTGTTAGGGCTGTGGGAATCCCTCCCTCCTCCCTCCCATCGCTCGGAATGGAGCAAAGGGGGTTTATTCGCCACAGAAAATGTTTGAAATGCAGCTTTTCCCTGCGCAGGTGAGGAGGCAGAGCCCGGCTGCTGCTTCCCTTCAAGGATTCAAACGAATACATTCAAATCCAGCAAAATATCAGCAGATCTTCCCCTCCTCAGGCACACGAATACCAATAATTTCAGGTGAATGTTTCCCCCCACCCCGCCCTCCATCCCCTATTTCATTTCTGCAGCCAGAAACACAGCGCAGCGTTCATTTGCATACAAAGCAACACGCGGAGTTTCTCCAGTTTATGAGAAATGCCTTAAAAAAAAAAAAAAAAGAAAGAAAGAAAAGAGAAAAAAGGAGGCAGAGACACAGGGAGAGAGAGGGGAGAGACTCCTCGCAGAAATCTTATCGATTTTTTGCTATGCATGTATTTATTTGGCAACGGGGCGGGGAGGAAAAAAAAATGAACATTATTGGCAGCCCTCCCTTTCTAAAAAAAAGGGGAATAAAAGAGAGATGCAAATTGTATTTTATCTTAACCCGACTCCGTGCTTTATTCAATGTTTATGATGCATTATCTCCCCCTTAAATAAAAAATAAATCATGTAAAATTAGGTTCTCGGAGCCACCGAGAGGAGAAGCTCCGGTCGATTTTCTTAATTTCAGTCTGAAAGTGACACACTAATTAAAACGCCTCATCATCCCCTTCCAACTTCTTTTTATTATTATTATCAGATTTACCTTATATTTTCCCAATTGAAAAAAAAAAAAATCAGTTTCACTGCCCCCGGGATGAAACTAAACTAAAATAAGGACCCACGAAATTTTTTCCCCCAACGTTGCCCATCGCTTTCCGCCATCAGATTCATTGTGATGTATTAGATGCAATAAATTATCCCATGTAACAAAACATTGGGAGCTGAAAGGGTGATAATCTGGAAAGCAGAGATAAGGATTCATTATTCCGAATCATTATGAATCCAACGTTGCCTCTGACTTCTTTCTTAATCAGCTCCTCTGATCCTGGATATGTGAGCAGCACAGATAAGGAAAGAGTCATTTATAATTCTGTACCTCGTCTAATATTTTAAAAAAAAGTCAGAGGCAAGAAAACGCTATAAAACACAAGCAAGAGGCGGGCTCCGAATGAAATATCACTTCGATGTTGTTAGAGCCGCAGTAAGATTTAATTAAAATTCTCCTCTTCCACGTGCTTTATATATTTTTATAAATATATTTCGCACCTTGGTTGTAACGGAGAGGAATTTACAATTGCGGCTATTTGTTGAGGTCTGGCTTCGACTTTATTCCCAAGTCCCTGATTTGGGAGAATGGGAGATGTGGACGAAGGGGGAAAGGGGTGGGGGGAGCGATTGTTTTAATTTCCGAGGGTCCCCCCCAGCCCCTCTGTCCCTCCCCAGCGCTCCCACAAAGTCATTAGGTCGATCCTACCAATGTAGGCGGCCGCGTTTAATGGAAATCGTTTTAAAGCGAATATACTCTGCGCACACAAAGCGCAGGATCAATGCCAAAGCGCCTGATTTGGGGAGATCAAGACCGAGGGTGCTTTCTCCCCCTCCTTGGAAACGTAGATTGCAACAGTGATATTAAAAAATAACCTCTCTGAGACTGTGTTTTCACAGCCGGGGAAGGAGGAATTATTGATTATTGGCAACTTTTCCCCGGGGTGGGGGCAGAGAGGGTGGGTTTTCTCTCCAGAGCAGAAGAGGCAGTTTAATTATAGCAAATAAAACATCCCCAACCTCCTCTCTGCAGCCGGCAGAGCGGTTACTCCTAACAATAACGTATGGATTTTATTTAGGGAGGGTTCGACTGCAAATCTTGGTTCAGGCGGAGCCGAAATCGATTGTGTGTGTGTATGTGTAGGTATTTATTTCGGTGTATACCCGTCTAAATGTGTGCCAGGAGGAGAGCGAGAGGTGGGATCGAGCACAGGCAGTGGGAGAATCACAGGCTCCACTAGCAAGTTGGAAAACACACGGAAAAAAATTATTCTGTGTATATATTTATATATGGAATATATATATATATGTATATATACACACGCACACCATATAAATATTCCGCATATACATATTCCATATATACACGGAAATATATATGTGTGTGTGCTTTCCCCCCCCCCCTTGTATTTATTTATTTAAATGACCTCTGGGCATCTGACTATTGCTTTGAATGTATATTCGGACCTCAACTGCAGGCATCGAGGCGGGTCCGTGATATTTATGATAAACCCCGGGTGCCATTTAAAGCCTCATTAGTTATGTTTAACCTTTGAATCACCGGCCATCGTGGCTGGAAATGAACTTCGCGGTGCGGGGTGGATGCGGGAGGGGGAGAGGAGTGTGGATGCGCCTGCGCCTGTGCCCAAATTCCCTCTCTCCCCTCCCGCCCCCCAGCAAGCCCCAGCCGGAGGAACAGAGACAATAGTGCGGGGACTCCATCTCCGCGGTCTTCCCAAGAGGTTTTTGCAGGAGGATCCTTGATTTTTCGTTGCCCCGTCTCGCCCCCCCACTTCCACGATGTGCTCAGACAGCCCGCATGCACCTCCCTCCCCCCGCTTTTTCATTTTTTTCTTTTTCTGGGCAGTTTTGGAGGGATCCGGCGTCATCTTCCAGGTTGATCTCGTCTCCCTCCCGCAGCACTGTTTTGGGGAGCAGAAGATTGCGCAGGGATTTTCCCAGCCCTATGATGAGGAATGCACTCCCCGAGTGATTTCAGCTGTGTTCTCTCTCTCTTTTTTTTTTTTTTTTAATATCCCATACCCCACAAAGATTTATCCCCGGCTCGTCCGCGCGGCTCGGTCCAAACCACACAAGCCTCGTGGCTTTAAAATCCTCTTTTCGAAGCCGTTCCTTAGCAAAAGGCACATTCCTTGTCGATGGTAGATGGGCTCAACCCTCCTCCCCGCCGTTGGGGTGCCCGAGCTGTTTCCATCGGTGTTTGGCGCTGGGAAGGTTCCTTTCGTGGCTCTAATGAGCTTTAAGTTATTACCTTAATTGAATGTGTTTTCTAAAGATGGAATTGGGAGGCGATCGCGTTACCTTTCACCTCACAGAGAGTCACTCTAGAAGCAGCGATAGCGAACTCCCAACGTCAGCAGAAAAATCCCACAAAATCCCTCCAGGACCAGGAGTGTGTGTATATACATATACATATATATATAAATTTTTTTTCTCCCTAAGTGACCAATTTTCGCCCCACTTCCTGAAGCGCCGGGACTCAGCGCTGCCGGGATGCGCCCTCGGGGTCTCCGCCGGGTACCGCGGAGCCGGGCCGGGGAGGGCGGCTCTGCATCCCCCCAGCACCAGGGGGGCTCCCACTCGTGGGGCCTGGGATCTGCCCACGCACCTGGTTTAGCCCTGGCAATAAAGCTTTATTCCAGATTTATTCTCGAGGAAGCATCTCACACCGAGGGTGGATGTGGAGCGTGGGGGGTGTTTTTCCCCCTCCCCACTTCTCCCACTCGGACGTGGCTGCCCATCCCGGTAGACGAGAGCGGCCATTCCCGGACGCTGGATAAGCCGCCTCCCACCTTCCCCAGGCTGGTCCTCCACGTCTTGTCTGGCTTGGGTGGCAGGACAACCACCCACCCACTCCGAAAGGAGCACTCAGCCCCAGCGAATAAAAATATCATCACCAAAAGCTGGGGAAGTTTTCTTGTGAGCGAATCGGCCCGTGCATCAAGGGTAACGAGGAAGAACACTGAGGCTGCAGCATTAGGTTTGGGGGAGTGACATGAGTGAAAGGTTAAATGCAGAAAATCAGAGACCCCTGCCCCTTCCCCCATCCGTTCCTCCATCTCCTCATCGCTGAAAGATCTGGGGCATCCTCCGGAGCCTGCGGCGTGGCCGCAGCCCGGCTCCCTGGCTTCTCCTGCCCCTACAGCACTTTAGGGGGGTGTTTATCTTCCCTCCACTCCCCAGCCCTGGAAAACCCCCCGGTGTTCCCAGGGAAAGGAGACTGAGGAGCGGGCAGGGGGCTGCAGATCCCCCGGGCCCGTCCCTTTCACTCCCGGCTTCAAGCCCGTGCAGCTCTGAGGGGACAGAGAGGGGGACACACAGGGACACATGGGACCCCCAGGGCAGGGCCGACCCCTGCGATCGGTGTCTCCCTGTAGAGGCGCTGCGCTCCTGCCCGCGGCCGGGAGCCTTCCTCGTCCCGAGGAGGAGTGGGAGACAGGGGGAACAATCCTCCTCCCACCCCGTTCTTGGAGTGCCAGGGGATGCGTGTCCATTATTTTTTTTTTTCTGTCTGTATCGTGGAGCCTTACACAGATATCTATTCAAATTAAAAATAAAAAAAATAAAACAGGAAAATAAGGTCATTAAAAATCCCCCCGGAGGAGAAGGGGGGGACAGAGGAGAAGAACCAGCCTCTTGTCGCTAATGTCACCACTTTTCCTCGAAAGCTTTCGATGCAGCGGAGCGAGCCCCGGCGTTATTTGTACGATCATACGCTTAATTATCTTTTCCCCCTCTCTCTCGCCGGCGTTGCCGGCTCCCGGCGCTGACAGTTGCTCCCGGGACGGGTTACATCACGCTCACACCGCTGTACCTGGCGCGTCCCCCTGGCCCTGCCCCTGTCCCCCCCAGCTCCACCTCCCCGCCCCATCGATGGGTGTGTAAAGAAATGGCCCATCATATTCCTCTCACTCCTGCTCTGCCCTTTCCCAACCCGGAAGAGCTCTGATCTTCAGCCCAGCCCGGAGGAGGAGGAGGGCAAGGGTGGGCGTTCGGAGGATGCGGCTCCCCCAGGTTTTCCCCCTCGGTGGGAGCTTGCGACATGCCAGCAGCGGCTCCGCTCCTCCCGCACTCCTGCTCTGAGCGCTCCAGCGGAACCGGACAAAATCAAAAGCATCTGCCCAGGTCAGTGAACACCGATTTGTCTGTCCGTGTGTCCCCGCAACCCACTCTCCTCCTTTTAAAAATTTTTTTCTTTTTTTTTTTTTTGTTTTTAATTCATCCTCCTTTTGCTCCTTCTCCACGTGGAGGGCATTAGGATGGGGAGCGCGGCTCAAAGGGCTTGAAACTCAGCCCCGAACCCCCCTTATTGCTTGGGGTGGATGAGGGGGAGAGAGTTGAGTTTTCCCGGTGACCTTGGGGAAAGCCTCCCTGATCCGTGAGGGAGCGATTTTTGGGAAGCTGGGGAGAAGAAGCTTTTTACCCGTAGGTGCTGGGGGCAAAGGAGCGAGGCAGGGGTGGCGGGGGCTGGAACACGGCATTGACATAGCTGGGATGAGAAATATTAATCTCAAGGCGAGAAGGGATATATATCCGCGGGATAAGCGGGGCCTTTCAGTGCCTGGGTTCGTACCTATGTGCATATAAATATATGTATTTGTATATTTTTATATTGTATATCCGGACCCACATACTCTGTGTATCACTCTGTGTACAGCGATGTTCATGCGGGCAGGCGTGTGGCGATGGCTGCGGTTCTGTGCTCTTCCCACGAATAATTCCGATTTGATTTGATTCTGTCAGGTCGATCTGTGCAGTATAATATAAAATATGCACTATATATGTAGTACTCTATATCTTCAGGTTAAAAATATCTGGTATATAATACATGAAAAGAATATTGTGCTTCCAACAGAATCGACTCAGGATGATTTTCCGCAGCTATTTCTCCTTTTTATACCTTAGAAACGCAAAGCAGAGCTACCCCAGAGGTGTGTGGTTAAGGCAAGCTGGGTTGAGGAGGGAGATGGCTCCGCTCGGGGGCCGGACCCGCACCTTCCCCGCGGCTCCTGCTCCCGCTGCCGGGATCCGCGGGCTGGGCCGGGCCGAGCCGGGCCATCGTGGGCTCCGGCAGGACTGGGGGCCGAAGGACGAGAGGAGAGTTGCCTCTTTCCCTGCATTAAGTCTCTCTCCTCCTTCCCCGCCTTGCAGGAGAATTTTTCACCCTCCAAACCATGCGGAGGATGTTTCGGGGGGGAGCAATGGGAATGGCTCGTGCTGTCAAAGAATCCACATTATCAATCATCGAGAGTCTTGAAAACAGACAGGGGAGAACATCCATCTATCTATCTATCTATCTATCTATCCATCTATCTATCTATCTATCTATCTATCTACCTATNTATCTATCTGTCTATCTATCCATCCATCCATCCATCCATCCATCCATCCATCCATCCCAGCTCCTCTTACCTTCACGTGTCCGTACACAGGCAGCGGGCTCCGGGTGACGGATTTTAATGAAACCGGATAATTAATAACCACCGGCCCTGCTTGTTTTCTCCATTATTTATGGGCCGCAGGTGCGGAGCGGGGGAGCCGGGACCTGTCGGTGCCGCGGGCAGGGGCTGCTGCTCCGACGAGGCGGACACCGGTCCCACCTCCGCGGCTGCACCGGGATGAGTCCCCGGCCAGGCAGGGGGGACAGAGAGGGTCCCGGCAACCTGGGGGCCCCGGGAAAGCAGAAACAGGCTCTCGGAAAGGAAGGATTGGAGAGGGAAGGTCTACCCCCACCCCGCCGCGGCATTTTGCTCCCGGCTGGGGCGAAACGCTTCCTTCTCCCGGGGATGTGAATTTTTTTTTACAGAGCCGAGGGGAGTGTTTTAATCTCAAGGAGGAAAATAAGACGAGGAGGGTTTTCCCGGCAGGGGCAGGTAGGGAGTGGGGTGCGGAGGAGGGGGAGCACCCGGCCAGGGGCTACTCTCGCCCCCCGGGCTGCCGAGGGCATCGCTTTGTGCTTGGAAGGGGGCGGGACAGCATCTCGGGGTGCCTGTATGTGCTCTTTAGGGGAATTTGGGGTGCGGTAGCCCTCTCTTTAGGGCGAAAAGAAATCGTGCAGATTCTGACACCCTCGGTACTGTTTGAATTTTGGAGCCTCTGACGGTAAATGCGAGCCCCGCGTTTACGGAATGGGTTGTCACCATGTGGGGCGGCCGTGCCGTGCGGGGTTACAGCCAGTGGGGTCCGTGGACACGGGGGGCTTGTTTTGGGGGGTTCAGGGGGTGCAAGGACGGCTTTAACAGCAGCCGGACGCTTGCCGGAGTAAATCGTTCTGGTTTTAATCTCGGGAGGTCGGGATATGCCCCTGCGTCTCACCAAGGAGCTGGTGTTAATTCTGCCGCCTCTTCTCATGGCAGCTGCCGGGCGATTTGTGTTTTTTTCTTTATCTAAGTCCCGGGGTAATTTCTGCTTTCGCGGAAAAAAAAAAAAAAAAAGAAGGAAAGAAAAAAAAAACAAACACAAAAAGAATCCTTAAACACGTCGGCAGCTTCACCTTCTCCGTGGGGCGCGAGGAAAACAGCGCTTGCCGGGTTTAAAGCCCGCAAGATGTTTCAATCCGCCTTCAAATCTATCGCTCAAAACGGTCCTGGGAGATAAAGCAAAATCGAAAAACCCGAAATAAACCGGCTCCCCCGACTCCTTCCCTTTTTTTTTTTTTAATCTGTTTTCCCTGTTGAGCACTTCTTTAACCTCGCCGTAATTTGGAGTGGCTGTTCAGGCAGTTTGCTGGCTTTTTCTTCTCTTATTTTTTATTTGTGGGGCGGAAGCCCTTCGGGAGCGCTGCCCGGCTCCCTGCGCTGAGAGCCGTGCCCGGTGCCGCACGGGGACCCGCTCCAGGCTCGGGAGCGTCTCCCGCAGCCTGGAGAGGGAGGAAAAGGGGAGAACGGGGTAAAATGGAGAGGTGGAGTAAAAGGGAGAAGGAGAACCCCTTGCCAAAGCACACTTTTGCTGTCTGAGAAAGGAAAAGGTGCGGGGGAAGGGAGAAAAGGGACTTACCGGGTTGAGCTAGAGCCGGGGCTGTCTGTGGAGGCAGGGAAGGAAGGGGAAGGAGGCAGGGAAGGGAGCTGGGTCCTGCCTGGATGCTGCCAGCCGCGGCAGGACGGGGCACGGGCAGCAGGGGTGACACCAGTCCCCCTCCCCTTCTCCCCTTCGCCCGGCTCCTCTCCGCGCCTCTGCCGCGCACTTTGGGGAATGTGTCGGGGGGAGAGCTCGCCCCTGGGACTTGCGGAGCCGGTTTTTGATCTTTCTCAGACCTTTTTTTTTTTTTTTACTCCTGCAGTGTCCCGGGGCAGTCGCCCTTCTCTCAGCTTCAAAGAAGGGGAGGAGGAGGGGGGAAAGAAAAGTCCCAGTTTCTCTCCTCCCAATTTTAATTCTTCGAATTTCTTTTCTACGGCAGAGCAGGGTTTTCCCCCTCTCTTCCCACCCCTCCATAAAATAGCATCATTTGCGCTGAAGAAAGGAAAAAAAAAAAAAAAAGAGTGTGCGTCTGTGGTGGGTGGTGGTGCACGAAGGGAGAAAAAATTGGACCCGGTGTAATCAGCCGATGATTTGTTCTCTCTTTGAATTTGCATGGCTCGGCACTTCTTTGTGTGCGTGTTTATGTTTCCTCCCGATGTTCACGAAGGGGAGATAACTGAATTATTAGAAAAGAACGGAAATATGTACGTATATATTTTTTTGAAAAAAAGAAAAAGAGAGAGAGATAAAAAAAACAACCCACCCATGTGGCTGGTTTCGAAGCGAAGGGGAAGGCTCATGTGGGATGGGAAAGGGGAGAGGCAGAAATGCTAGTCTCTCTTTCTCTTTGACTATTATTATAATATTTTTTTTAAATTTGCCAGCTCCTAGCTGGGGGGATGCTGATGACCGTTTAAATGATAAAGAGGGGGTGGCCTTGAGGAAACGGATCATAATTCCTGCCTAATTCACGAAGGGAGGAAAAAAAAAAAAAAGAAGAGGAAAACAAAATATTCCCTATTCTCTGCGCCTTTGTTTAACCCGAGATTATCGCAGCAGCCTGAGCAGGGCCCAGCACCCTCCCGGCGGGGCCGTCCCGGGGACTGGCAGGCTCCGTGCCCCGGGAGGGGCTGCCCCAGCCGGGGAGGTGACAACGGGCTCGCAACCCCGGGTCTCTCTCCCTCGGCAAGAGAGCAAGTTGCTGTACAGAGGCAAAAAAAAATTAATAATAATCTTCGGAGCTCTGCCCTGGGCCGTGTCCTCTCCATAACCCCCCGATTCCTCGCTCCCGGCTGTTTGTACAGCTTTACCTGTACTATTCTGGTACCCTGGAAAAAAAAAAAAGCCCAGCCCGACAAACGTAACTTAATCCCCTTTCAGTCAATTGTCGTTAAAAAGGGGGCTAAAGGAGAAGGGGGGAGAGGGGGAGGCTGCCTGTCCCCGCCCCGAGGTGCCAGTCGCGGCGGTGGGCATCAGCGAGGACGGAGGAGCGGCTGGCCCCGGGTCCCGGCTCCAGAACAACCTTGCCCGTACCTATTTTAACAGGAAGACTCGAGAGAGATTAAAAAAAAAAGAGGAAAAAAACAAAGCGGGGTAGGGGGCGGCAGCTTTAGTGCCCTTTAACTGGTCATTTTTAGAGGAGAGGTAGGCTGAGTGGCCTACCCTTCCCACCGAGTTTGGAGTTTTGTTGTTGTTGATTTTTGTGTTTGTTTTGTTTGTGTGGGTTTTTTTGTTTGTTTTTTTTTTTTTTTCTGTTTTTTTAATTTCTCCCTTTTTGAGTCTCTAAGTGACAATAAAGTGTCCAAAGCGTTTCCTCGTGACCTTTTAGAGGCAGAGTCATCCCCATTTTCCCCCATCCCTCCCCTAACGAGGAGGGATGCTGGAGCCCCGCTCCCCGCAGCCCCCTCCCCCCCCGACAGAATTAACCCCCGAGCCCCCGACCCTTATCTGGCGGCTGGTGGTGAGCTTGGGGCTAATTGCTCCAACAATGGGCTCCTATTAACGCCGAGCTGTCACTGGAAACCCTGCTGGGGGCTGTCGGGGGGGGCGAGGTGATGGATCTGCAGCCACAGTCTGGGAAAAGGACGGTCAAGGCCAGCGCTCCTCTCAAAACCCCCAGGGACCACAGGATAATCCGAGGAGACGGGGAAAATGATGGGTTGGCTTTTTTTCTTCTTTTTTTTTTCCTGGTAGGGGGTGTTTTTACCCTCCCTACCACGGCTTCCTCCCGGCTGGAAGTGGGATAGGAAGATGGAGTCTATCGAGGACGGGTTGAAAATAAAGGAACAACCTGAGCAAACTATATTTGAAAGCGGGTGTCTTCCTCCCGCAACCGGAGTTGTGGCTGCGAGGGACAGGCGAGGAACAGGGTCGCGCCGCGCCACTCCTGTCGGGGCAGGACGGAGCCCTCAGGGCCGTTCCTATTTCTTTTCCCCCCTGCCACTGACGGGACTTGGTCTAACTGTTGATTTATTATTTTACTTTTTTTTAAAAAAAATTATTCATTTTATTTTGCATTAATAATTCCCTGCCCTCCAAACAGCTGAAGGAAAGCGGTTTGCTCACTACCTCCGGACAGGGCTCAAGGCGCATTTTAAAATGGTTTAGCAATTTTGTGACCTCTGGATGGAAATTCCCCTCCTGTGATCCCACGGCTGTAGGTCTCAAGGCTGTAAGTGCCGGAGGCAGCGGGGGTGGGAACCTCAGCTCACCTGCCCAAAGATCTCAGCTCGCATTAGGCCCCCACCTCCCGCCCCAAATGTTAAAAGACACAAAGTGACTTTTCCCAAGTGTTGGAAACCCCTCTGGCCGGCAGGATGTGCTTGGGGCGTGAGGAAATTTGGGGAGCGGGGATGAAGAGGCAAATCTCGGGGAGACCCTTCCCGCTCACATCCACAAAACGCTTTGAGTTGCGGAGGGGGGCGGCGGGAAGGGGAAAGTCTGTGCTCCGGAACGTTGCTCCCCTCTGCACTGTCCTCCTCCTCTCAAAGAAATCCCCCACTCCCGGAGGAGGAGGGGTGGGCAGGAGACCACCCTGGTGCTGGGGCACCCCGGCCCCCACCCACCGTGGGGCCTCCCGGTGCGGAGGGAGCCGGGCGGGCATCCCGGAAAGTGCATCAGGAGAGATCGCGCCGTTTTCCCCTCCGTTTCCCCCCTCCAGTGCACCCCAATTCCCGGAGTATCGAAAGGAGGGGACACCCCGCAAAATAAAAACCCTGCACGCAAAGCGACTCCTGTGAGGGGAGAGAGGAAACACGAGCTTTCCCGGAGCGGGTTAAAGCCTCCTGCTCGGGGAGGGCCATGAGCATCCCCCTCTTGTCTCCCCTTCCCCCATCTTCCTAATGGCTGCAGGGAGCGGTTCCCTCTCCCCCCGGGCTCGGCGCTCGGCCCCGGCGGCGTCGGCGAGGCTGGACAGCTCGGGGGAGCACCGAGCCCTGTCCCCCGGACAGCTCTGGGTGAGGGCGACCTGTCACCCCCTTCCCGGCTCGTCCACTCTCCTCGGCGCTCCCCAGCCGGCACGTTTCCCCGGTTCCCCCCGGCTGGGCTCACCGACCCTAACGCGTGGCTGGTTCACGGCTCTCATACCTGTCCTGGCCGGACAGGTATGTATTTTTGAAATATATATACGCATATAGATAAATATACACACAGATATATATGTATATATTTTTATATGTGTGTGTGTGCATGCCCACGGAGCATCTTTCACGCGTGAAACCTATGTCCCCATGCCCAATGGCGGTGGGCTGCACCGGGGGCTGAAACTCGGGCTTCAAATGGGCGCCCTCGAGGATCCGAAGCGTCTGTCCGTCCGTCCATCCATCCATCCATCCATCCATCCATCCATCCATCCATCCATCCATCCATCCATCCCTCTGACGGGAGGCTCGGCTCCGCCGGCCGTCGAGGAGCTCAGCCGGCTCCCGGCCGCAGGTTGAGCCCAGCCTGGCCCCGCTGACAGGAGGCGGCCCCGGCGGGGCACCGGCCCCGGAGGTGCGGAGCCTCGGGTTTAAATGAGGCCCCCCGGTATAAAAACTGCGGAGAGGCGCTTCCTCCCGTGCCCGGGCTGACGCGCTCCGGCCGGCGTGCGGAGACGGCGTGCAGAGCACCCAGTGAGTGACTTGTTCTAGCGCTTTTAAAAAACATTAATACTATCCTCTTTTTCCTTCCCCATTATCTTTTCCTTTTCCTTTTCCTTTTCCTTTTCCTTTTCCTTTTCCTTTTCCTTTTCCTTTTCTCCCTCTTTTCTATTTTCTTTCTTTCTTGTTTTCTTTCTTTCTCTCTCTTTCTCTCCTTTCTTCTTCCCTTCTTTCCTTTTTTTCCCCGTCTTTCCTTTCTCTCCGCGCCTTTGTCTCTCTCCCTCTTCGCACGCGCTCTCCCTCGTTCTCCGTTTCCCCCTGCGCTGTCTCCGTGTCCCGGTGCCGTGTCCCGCCGGGATGACCCCGGGGTGCCGCTAGGGGATGCCCTGGCTCAAGGCAGCGCCCGGCGCGGCCGGCGGGGCGCGGG
>VWPU01002699.1:0-91211 GCA_013398955.1 Callaeas wilsoni | reverse complement strand
TTTCTTTTTATTTAAAAAAAAATTCATTGACAAATAATGCCTCTAACCAGGCAGATCTTAGTGAGATATTATGCCTGTTCTCTGCATGTGCAATTCTGCTGATTTTTTTGGAAAATCAAGCTCCTTCCTATTGCTGGTAACATTTGTTCTTTGGATGAGAAATGATGGCTGAAGGCAATGGAAACAATAGGATTCAATGAGCATTTGTTTTCAGGGGGTTTCTTGCCAGTGCAATTCCACAAGAAAAACTAACAATAATGAAAAATTACATAAGTGTTAATATTATCTCTGAGAAGAAGTTAAATTGCACAAGCCTGGGGAGCTGAAAGAATGGTTTAATTAAAATCTGCTTGTGTCTGCTTTCTTCCCTACATGTATGAGCAAAGCCCTCTGGGAAAATCCTCCTACAAGAAAGACAAATCCCTCTGAAAACTGGAGAATTCCACAAAAACTTACAGCCAGAAAAATAAGGACAAGTAGTTGCTTAAGGCTACTGGCTTCAGTCAGAGTCCAAATAAGTGGTTCCAGTCCCTGCTGTCCCTGGAGCTGTGCTGGGGCAGGAGCAGCAGGCACCCACGGGCTCTTACTGTGACTTGCAGAGAGAATCTTGTTGGTACAAAAATTCTCTTCTTCTCCCTATACATTTACCTGTATCTCTCATCTCAGGGCCATTTTTGAACCTTAAATACTTTTCTTTTTCACCACTCCAAATTACACATGAACAGATTCCATCCTACTAGTGAGATTTTTCTGCCAATGGATGGTGACTCAGCATAAATAATTTTCCTTTACTGCTTTGGTTTATCGTTTGAGTTTCCTGAGAGCTGGTTCTGCCACTCTGCCCTTTCAGAAATTGTGCATGATTTCAGACCAGAGGATCTCAAGGTCTAGGATTTGATTTCACACACTTTTCTGTTAAACAAAGTTGTAATATCAAATGAGGAACTGCTGAATTCTTGTGCAATAAAAATAAACTTGTCTTGAAATTATGAAGTTGCAACATTTGAAATGATTTATATGATTATATTTGGCTGAAACATGAAAAATCTATTCTAGTGGGGGTTTTTTAATTTTTCATTTACAAATGTCACAGTTTTTAAAAGCTGCAAAGTGTGGAGGTTTGTGTATAATGGGAATTTTATTGTAGCAGCATAATGAATATTAGATGCTTCTGTCAAAGGATCACATATGATTGAATAATAGCAGAGAAATTGGAAGAAAAATTTCCAGAGAGCAGAGAAAATCACAACATGAAGGACTGAAGCTCACTCAGGTTTTGAAGCTGAGAAGAAGGAAGCAGAACTGAAACTGGTTTTCGCTTAAGACATATTTGCTTTTAATGTCTAGAAGGTCACATACCCACTCAGCATTGAAACAGCAAGTACCAAGAAGTCTTGGAATATTAAAGGAGTGGTTTGTCGAGGTCTGGCAGGTCTGCAGAGGAAGCTGGCAGCAGACAGAAGCGCTTTTGGATGGGTTTGTGGAACCAGAGGAAAAATTTAGCTTAATATTAGGAAAGGACCTTCCCATGGAGACATCCAAAGAAGCTGAACATATGTTACTGCGGTCCTCATAGGGAATAAGGCAAAGTTTTGCTCACACAAATTAAAATCTGGAAAATGCCCCACTCTAGTCGGAGATGGGCCTCATTCAATGCAGGTGTTGATGCCTGGGTCACTTGAGCACTATTCCTAGTGAAGACAACACTCAGTCATTAAGAATTTGTACCAGTCACCTGAAATCTCATTGAGACAGCAAAGTCACGCTGCACTTAATTACTTTTTCTTTTTCCCCTGGAAGGTTCTAGATCATGCAGCTGGGCTGCAGAAGATTGAGATCTACCACTGAAACAAGGTCCTGCACTATTACTACATTTTGTTGCCTAGTTTTGGTTAGCAGAGGTTGGTTCCTGTAGAAGCCAAGTGAAGGGCTCATGTTCCTCAGCAGCAAGAAGTATCTGTCCAAATTTCACTTTAGGTACCTAAAAATTAATCTAACCTTTTGGCATCCAGACACTGTTTTTCATAATAAGCTAAAGGACAGACACAAATTCTATTATCACACAGGCCAGTTAGATCTTTTTACTAATCCCCACTGTTTAGATCTGAAATTGCAGAGCAAGGAACACAGGGCTTGTAGCATGTGAGACTAAATATCATTCAGCAACTTCTACCCACTGAATTATTTGTTAGCTCTGTTATATGCCTGTGCTCAGTTTCTCTTCTTGTAGCCAGTAGAACAGCAGGGCTGGAGGCAGCTCTGTGGGAGTACAGGTGGGAGGACAGTCCTGTCCCCTGAGAAGGCATTGTCTGTTAGCCACAGCTTTGTGTCAGGGCAGGAAAGCTAAGGGTCCCTTCTGCTAATGCTAGTTACAAAAAAGCACCAATTTAGACAAAGCAGCTGGAGTGCCCTGACTGCTGGTGTGTGGAAAAGAGGGTGAGAGAACAGGGCTACATTCCAAATGTGTAGCTGGTCCCAAATTACAGCAGCCTGCCATTGTTCTCAGGGGTGTTCAGCCTCCACGTGGAGTCCTTACCCAAAACAAAGCTCCCTGTGCGTGTTCAGCTCAAACAACAGCATTTTGCATCTGATGCTCTAAAATCAATGACAATCTCCACTGGGAGGGACCCTCCACATCAAACCCTTGGCTGTGCTCGGTAGTTTCTTTAGAGAAACTAATGGCCCAGATGATTTGGGGTTTTGGCACTGTTGGTGCACTATTTGTGGTCTAAATGTTTCCATCAAAAATAATCAAGAAATTAGATCTGTCTTCTTATGGTTTAGGTGGTACTTTTCTAAAGCTCAGTATTCAGGCGTGTTGTCTGGGGAGAGGCTGAATGCTGATCTCAGTGTAGAGCCAGACTGCCAAGCCATGGCCTTTCAGATCAAGATTTTGTGTTAACATCCAGCTCCAGTGCATGAGATATAACAGTATCTGTGGGTACAATTGTCCTTAACACATGGCTATGGGACAAAGAAGAAAAGCAGAAGCAAAGATAAATGCTGTCATGCCAGAAGTGTGTGGTGCTGCAGCAGTGGACTCTGAAGGACTCAAAATAGTTATACTGCAATCTATTATATCTGGATATAATGATAAATCTATAATGATACATATAGTATGTATATATTTTTTTATATATATAAATAAGCTTTATAAAGTTTTGGATTTCTTGAGCTCTATGTCTCTGGGAAAATATAAGGTCAAGTTTGTGTAAGACTTGGTCTTTATACCCAGGCAGAGTCCCCAAGGTCCTACTGGCTGATGAGCAGTTTGGTGCTGGATCAGGCTCCTTAGGTACAGAACTTCATAGGTTACTAAAACAAACCCCAAACCAAGAATATTGTGGAGGACCATATAAAAGGTCTTCCAGAAGTCCAGGTAGATGAGATCAGTAGCTCTTCTCATGTCCACTGGTGCCATCACTCCACCAAGGAAGGACACTTCTGTGGCCACTCAGTCAGGCACAACTTGCTCTTGGTGAAGCTGCATCAGCCTTTCTCTTCTGCTTTTGCTGCTGGAGAGGGGGTGGCCATGGCTGTACCAGATGGGAAGACTGCTCAGCAGCCAGCCCCGGATCAGTAAGAATGCACAATATTGACAGAGTTTGCTTTATCAACGACAAAAGAGCAGAGCTGCAATGTGTCAAGTCATAAATAACTCATCATGGGGAAAGTGTGCACCGTCTGGGCAGGGAGCCACAGCATTCATCCTTAGATACGCATTCAAAACAGTCCCATTAGTATCATATTCTTCTGTAATTACTCCATTGATTCAAACTGCATCTTATCTTCCCCCAAGAGCTGCAAACACCCTTTAATTTACTGAAAGGCAGGAGGAAGGAGAATGTTACCATAACATTCACACCGTGTTCAGAGCAAGACTGTGGAGAACATGCAAACAGGGCATGAACACCTATGAAGCTGAACAGTACCAGTTCTGCAGGTGCTGAAGTGAGTAAAAGCCAAAAACTGAATGCTGATGGGATGCCAGTGTTTGTTCACACAACAGCATCCCAGGACCCTCATGCTCACCCTAAGAATACAAGGGGTATGAACTCTCCACTGACCCTGGGCTGTTCTGTGTTGGTGATGAAACCCAAAACCTGTCAAGTTTCATGCAGTGTCCAATTTCCTAGAGGAGGTTTCAAAGTGCTCCTGTTACAATATCTCATTTTCAGAAGTACCTTTCATGAAACTTCACAAATTCTCCTTAATCCCCTTTAAATGAGAGCCTTGTGACTTCCAAGAACTCCCTGAAAGCTTCACTATTTCTATTATTATTGTTGGCACAGAGGTTCATTACTCCCAAGAGCTGCGGGAATAGGTTTCAGGGTGGGAGAGGGCATGAAAGAAGCTCTTGGGCTGTCCCTCATCACTGTGCTAGGCAGGAGAAGCTATAGAACAGCAGCTGAAATGCAACTGCATAACTGCTCTGCAAAAAATAACCCAGCTGATGCAAGCTGAGGAAGTAAGAGGTAAGAGAGAGATTTAGAAAAAGCAAAAAGAAGAGCTTTTTGTCAACTAGAGGAAACTGCACCATTTTGGTCAGGGTCAGCTAAAGCAATGCCATGTGAAAGATGAAAGGGGAGTTGTTGGATGGGGAGTCCAGCAGGCAGGACAGGGGTGGCAGTGCTCACTGGTGTGTGCAGAGATGTGCCAGCCTAGGGACAGCATAGTCTGGGACAGGACACGGCTTCTCTTTGACCAGAGCCTGCTGCTTCTACCACTAGGGTGAACTTTATTTTGCGTATGTGCAGGCTATGGAAGAAAATGAGTTGTGCCTTGGCCAGGATGAAAGGCTCTGCACTGCCATTACCTCTGTTTGTGTAGGAGTGGAGAGCAAAGAAAAAATGTAATGAGAAAGCCTGGTTTCACTTAGGTGCTGTTTATGTTGAGAGTGAAGAACTGCCAGCCCACACACACTCTCCTCAGACAGCTGCCAGCTACAGAGTCCAGATTAAGAGGGAGAGATGAAGGGAAACATTACAGTAGCATGCTCTTGTAAGAGATTTTGGTCATAGAGAGCAAGGAAATAGAGAGGGGGAAAAAAATCAGTCCTGTCCAAAGACTCTCTCAAGCCTCTTGGAGGGCTCTGGCCAAATCACTAGGGCCATAATCTCCCAAATGAATTTGCCAAAGCATTAAAATCTAAATGTAATTTGTATAAATGACACTGTTTTATTTGAGATGCTGAGCTCCTCCAGATGTCAGAGGAGTAAAGGGTGTTAATGCTCCTCTGGCAACCACAGCCCGTGGTTGAGCATCAGCTAGAGCACTTTGAAGAGACGGGGTTTACCTTTTGGGTTTAATTTGATTAAATTAAAGCAAATTTGCACCAGAGTCATACTGGAGAAAATAAAAGTAATTTTTCCTTGTTGTGTTGGAGAAAAGACTATCCCTGTGCAATTCCTACGGTCTCACTGATGAAATGATCACAAATATCTTCTGCTGAGGGGTGGAGCAAAGCCTTTGCCAAGGCAAGCAAAAGGACAGCTCAGTACTGAGCAGCTGCCAATCACCAAGTAATGATGTTCATTTCCTGCTAGATTTTAGCTGCTCATCAAGATACTTAACAACTCCCAAAGCATACTTGAAATGCTTCCTTCAGCAGTCAGACACTCAGGCCCACAGGGCCATCCAACACCTGAGGGGAGTTTGAACACAGCCTCTCTCAGCTGTTTTCCCAGGAGAGCATAAGAGGTGCCAGGAATCCCCATGAGCACTGTGTCCCTAGGAGCTGGTGTTACAAAACCACGAGCATGAGTGAGTTTGAGTGTGAGAAGTCCCATTGTTTTGAAGGGACTGTTGATATATTCAGTGTATTTATGGAGTTTACCTACAGGGTGTAACTTCAGTGTAGGGCTTCACCTAGGCTGTTACTGGTGGGTTTTCTCCATCTCAGCTGGCCTCATCTCCTGCAGTCCTGTATCTCCACTCAGTGAGCACTTTGCCCTCCTGTAAATGTGTGACAAGTCTTTATTTTACATCGCTGTCTTGATACTCAGATCAGTTCTGGGCCATAGCCTGGTAAAGTTGTGATGAGTTATCATGGTACCAAAAGCCTGTCTGTTACTTCCAGAGTCTTGAAAATAAGCTTCGCTCTGTCAAATTCATGGTGTGGCTTCTCTAGCCAAGGAACTAATCTAGGTATCAAAAAGGTGCAAATGCAAAACAAACAAAGCTACACATTCAAGGTTTGAAAGTAGCTATGAGATCCTCAAAAGGCTTCTATGTACCCTGGCACTTCTATGACTGGCATTTTATCTAGGAAGTTGCAGGTGAGACCAGTTTCAGTGAGGCTCCCCAGGAGCAATAGGAAGCTTCATCTGATATATCAGTCCCATGATCTCTGGTGTAAGGTCTCAGCTTCTGATTTTCTAGTGGCTCAAACAGCTTGAAAGGGAAAAAAATGATTCCATGATGCATTGGATGAAGTTTGGGTTTCTCTTGTTTTGGAAAATAAACCAATCTGAACTGTGAAGGTCAACAGAGTTCAAGTCAGGTGAGTGATATTGCAAGTAGAAAGGGTCACTGATATGCTTTTGTCAACATGAAACATTTATTGGAGTCATAGCACAGTTGTTGGTTCAGAGCAATAAGGATTTCTTCTAAGTTTCCACCCCATTGTTTATCAGTTGCTAAAATTGTACTTGGAAATAAAAGATGAGAAAATTTTTCGTGCTGTAGCTGAGGTTGAAAGACCAGGCAAGCAAGTTCCTGTCTTTAGTTCTGGCAGCTTTGATTTACGGCCTTGTAAAGGCTGATAAAGACTCTCTAGCACACAAAACACAAGAGAATTAATTCTTTACACATCAGAACCAGGACAGAGATGCAAAACATCAAGTACTTCATTGACATTTAATCATGCTTTATTACTGAGGCAATCCCTAAATATTAAAATGATGGTTGGTTATTTACAAGCATATTGCTGCCATGGTAATTGTCACCAAACAACTCTAACTCAATCTCTTTGGTAATTATTTTCAAATCTAATTTCTGTTTGAATCATGTTTATATCAGATTTAAGCTTGGCTCCATCTGGAGCAGATGCAGTCTTCTCATAAAGGGAATAATTGATCAAATTCTGGATTTGGTTACATGCATGCAGCTCCATTGTAATCCAAAATATGTGACTACATGTCCCAGGAGGGAGGGTCAGCTGGAATATCTCATTAATTAGTGTATTATGTGTTCAAATTGGAATTGTATGCCGGTATTAGCGAAAAGTGGACTGATGCTCTGCTTGAAAAGGATTATGCTGACAGGTAGAGAGCAGGTCTCTTGATGCTGGAAGGTCTCAGTGTATTTGTCCTTAGCTCCTTGATGATGTCATTTTAGAAATGAAGGAGACAAAATACTATGAGTGCTTATCCTGACATTACTTCAGCTATTGTTGAATAATTTGATGCAAGAACATCATTAAAGATCTCCTGTGTAGGACTGTGAGATTCCTGTGTTGACATAGCATGTTTGCCTTTGCCACTTAGCAGCTAGATGTTATTTTAATTCATAAATTTCACTGTGATTGCATAGGAAATAGGACAAATTCTGTTTTGTTGCTGGAGAAACTAAGATACAAAGGGAAATTCAGATATGACAAGGAAGATGGAAATGAAATTCTTCATTGGGCCTCACTGGCTCCTTTAGCAATGTCTGGATATTATTATTATTATTATTATTATTATTATTATTATTATTATTATTATTATTATTTTAGGACAGGCATGAACTCTGCTTTTGGACCGAAATGCCTCCAGCTCTGGTTCTCCATCAGCCCTCTGCTTTCTCCTTTCCTCTCCACCCTCCCACCAAGGCCACCCACACCCTGCTCACAAGTCCCTGTGCTCCTCTTTCTGTCCTCATGGACCATTTTTTCCCCGAGTCCCTTCCCTTAGAAGTACACCAGACGTCCTGTGTGCCTCGCACCACCTTTTCTGTCCACCTTCTCCCTCCCTCTCACACCAGGAGCTGTGTGTGTGGTCCCCAGCCCATCACATGCCTTGACCATAACCTCCCTCTCTCTTCCCAACTCCCTGCTGCAGTCCCGTTGCTGGGACCCTCTTCTTCCTCTCCAGATTTATCATGTCTCTTCCTCAACTGTGGCAGAAAGTCCAAACCCCCCAGTATCTCCACATGCCACACTTTCATCCTTAACCCACCAGAGTCGGTCCATGTCCTGCATTCCTTCTTCCACCCACTGCACTCTGATTTCCAACCAGTGCATCACAGAGCCTTCACGAACAGCCAGCCCCCTCTTCTTATTTTGCTTCAATTATTTATTTTCTCTTTACCTGAGAAGGCAATCAATGATGGTACTAACATTTTAACATCAGTTGAGCTGAGGGGCAGAGCTGAGGGAGGACGCTGCTTTGCTGCAGGGTGCCAAGAGCTGCTGCTGAGCAAGTCTCACAGAAAAGCTGAGCATGGATACTCCGACACCAAGGCTCTGTGGGTGCCCTGTTTCTCTCCCACTTGCCTCCAAAACGATCTCATCCCATTGGCTGCAGAGTGCCCTGACAGCCTGGGATTGATCAGATGCAACATCTGGGCTGTGCGTGCCATGGAGACAGAAGTGCTCCTTGTGTGTGGGACTTCCCAAGCGTCACCGACCTGACCTTGGCAGACCCTCAATGGTGAGGGGCAGCAGAAAGCCCCATTCCTGCTCTAACAAGGGATTTCCTTGTGGATCTCCCCAGTGACAGGAAAACATCAAGGGACTTAGAAGAAGGTGTTCAGCAGGAACTTCAGGGCAGGACCACACGTTGTCCTGATAGGTGTTTCTTTTGTAGCTTGTTCTTAAAAAATCCCTAAAACCAGTGGTGAAAGATTTGAAGTGGTGTCTTGGATGATTGGATTTGAATCACACAGATTGTCCAGAGGGATTGGGCCCACTCCTGACTTCTCTGATTGCAGATTCATATAAATTTTACTCCAGTATTGGACCATGTGTACTCCTGGAGAAACCCCTGGCACAGGTCAGCCAGCAGAATCCCTGCTCCACCACTGTGTAGGCATGGAGCACCTTTGGATTGCCACAGTCTTGACCCTTCAGCATTGCCTGTTCCAACACCACAGGCCTGTGGAGGTTTGAGATGTCTGTGCCCAACCTAAGGAACCTCTCCTGCTACAGTGAACACTCAGAGCATGAGAGAGGTATTGACAGTGGCTTTGGCAGCACAGAGAAGAGCAGCAGGTGAGCAAAGGCAGGGTGGAATGGTTGGAAGGGGGCAGGTAGGAGCAGACAGAGGGGAGAAATTGTCACAAAACCATTGTAAAGCCAAGAGCATCACAGGCTGTCTCAGTGACAGCAAAGAGATGCCTCGTGCTTATAAGCTGCATGCATCATCAAAATCCAGACATCACACAGTCACAGAAATGGTGACTAGAAGGAGCCTCCTGAGGTCTCTTTTCCAACCTCCTCCTCAAAGCGGGATGGCTGCCAAGGGTATGTCAGGTTGGCCCTGGATTTGTCCAGCCAAGTCTTGTAACCCTCCAAGCAGAGCATCCCCATCACTTCTGTGTGACCTCTTCCCATGCTGCACTGCCTTCCAGGTGAGAAAGCCCTTCCTAACACCCAACCTGAACCTCCCATGTGGGGGGGAAAAAGAAAAAAAAGGCAAGTGAAACCACAGAAATGTGCTGGTGAGGGAGACCTTGATAACATCTGGTTTGGCTCCTTGAATGTCAGAAGGACTAAATATACTCACTCCATCCCCAGATAATGGCCAGCTAGCTCTTCTTCAGAATCCAGAGCACCTTCACAGTCAGCCCTCCCTTCTACAAATTATTGTTTGTGGGCAGCTCCATTTTTTCGTTATATTCTACATAAGAGCTGCGGTTGATGGCAGCTCTGGTAATCACAGCATAACCCACTTGGAAACTCTGATTCTGATAAGTGCCTTAATGCCAGCAGTTATATCTCATATTAAACCTTCTTCTAGCACTTGTTCTACAAGAAAGGCAGATATGTTTGCCAAACACAGTATTACCTGACTGTGAAGGGTAAGCAAAGAGCAGCACTCTGAATATACATGATTTGGCAGGGAAACTGGGAGAGGAATGGACTCCTAAACAAAAGCTGTGGTATAAAAAAGTTGAGTCACATTTGTGGCTTCTATTCCTCAGTGTTTATTGGGGGGGGGGAAGCCTGTGATCTCCAGTTACCTAGCCAAGAGAAAATGAGAAGAGCACTATTTGTCCATTACTATTTATTATTGTAGTAGCAACAATGGCAAAACACCCACTTTTGTGATCTTATTAAAGCAAGAATAAATTGAATTCATCAAAATTTCACTCAAAGCCTTACTGTTGCCTCCAAGCACACACAAGCTAAAAATAAGATGGAAAAGGGATTCTGCAGTCACTGATGCCACAGCCTTGAGGCACCTGGCTGAGGTGGCAAAAATGCAGCATTCACTCAAGTCAGAGGGGAAAAAATGATGCCTGTTCATTTCAAGGGATTTTGGATGAGATCCAAAATAAGTGAAGATCAACAAAAGATAGGAAGGCAAGCGATCGAAACATGCTGTAAATGTGCCTGGTATTATTACAAACATCCCCTAAGGCTTCTGACAATAATGCAGGAAAGCTATAGCTGTCATATTGTATTATTTTAGTAAGAACAGCCATTAGTCCCTTCCTAACTGCACGCCAATCAATACAAGATAAATGCTCCTATGGATTTTTTTTTTACCCTTTTTATGCTTTGCAAAAGTGAGCCAGTTCTCTTACCTTGTTGCAGAGTGACTTCTAGAGCACTCACCTTTGGCACGTGGATGATGGATGGCCTGGGGATGTGAGCGCAGAGTGCAATAACTTCCTGGCTCAGCTCTTTAGCAGCGAACACTGATGACTTGGTGGCAGCAGGCACTGCCTGAGCAGCAGTGTGGTTTCTGGAACCGCTGCTTGCACGGCTCTGTTTGTCAGAGCGTCTGCTGGCTTTGAACATCTCCTCGCTGTCCCTCTCTGCTCCGTGCTCGATGCTGCTGGCTGCTGCTGTGGATGGCTGCAGGCACACTGCTGAGGCTGCCTCCGTCTTCTCCTCCTCCATGGACACAGGACCTGTGTTGGGCTGCTCAAACGGAGTGTTTTCGTGTGTGTTTCCAAAGCAGGTGAGCAGGGCTGAGCAAGGGAAAGGATGCATCTTGGATGACAGGTTATCGGATCCGCTTAGCCTGCTTTCCACATCCGCATAATCAACAGGCTGCACTCACATCCAGAAGAGTGCCCAAAAGGAAAGCCCTGGCATGACGGCATTCCAGCCTTCCCAGGAGAGAGCCTTTTCTGTTGTCAGGAGCATTCAGAAGTGGGGTACTACACCTCCTGCACTGTCCCCCCACTGTCAAAGTCAGCCCACTATCTCCTCACTGCTCCTATTGTCTGCAAGGCAAAGAGGAGCAGGCACAATAAAAACGTTTGCAACCCTTGCATGCTCTTGCTGGGAGCTGTCAGCAGCTGAACAAAGCCCTCACAATAGCCCCATAGCCCCAGCGGGCTACGGTTACAGGAGCGGATGCTCCAGCACCCTGCGGTCCTCAATCAATAGTGCCGCGGCCTCAAGTTACCTGGCGAAGGAGGCAAAAAGATAATGTAGCCCGAGCTCTGCGGCCATAACAGCATCAACACTGTATCAGTGTCATCATAACAATAGCAAAACTGCTTCTGGTTACTCTCCTCCGGTGCTTATCAGTGATAAACCCCCAAATCGTTCATCTGTCACTGACTTGGATCAAAAATGTACTTCCAAGCTCTGGCTGGGCTGTTCATCGTTAAGATGGGAAAACGAGCGGGTGCTTTGGTCAGGAAGGTGAGGATGGGGTGCTGTGTGGGCACCTCATGTGCAGCCCACCCTCCTTCAGCACAGGCAGGATCCGTCCCCACAGCTCCTCCTCCAGCCACGAAGCATCGCCTCTCCTGGCTCCTCTCAAAGTCACCCGCTGCTCTTCCCGGCCCTCCCCATTCCCCAGAGGAAAACAGGGGAGCATCCTACTAAAACTCATCTGCCATTGGGCAGTTGTAAAGGGAGACATTTCCTTTTCCAATGTGCAGTGGCTGTTAAAACAAAAATATGCGGGAAGTGAGGGAAGAAGGGAGTTTGTGGTCAGAGCATCTGCTTCCAGAAAATCCCAGTTCCTTCTATTTTGTGCTGCCACAGGCTTCCTGTGTGATAGTGGAGATGTTATTTGATCTCTATCTCCATCTGTAAAAAGGAGAAGAGTAATCACTTCTTTTTTTCCACCCACTATACATATCCTGTATCTTTATAAAAGGTTATAAACTCTTGAGGGCAGCAGCTTGCTTATTTGCCTTAAGCTGCTGGTACAAAAGATCTCTGAATACAAATATGGCATTTTCTTGGTAATATCTTCTAAAGAGAAATTTTGGGTTCAGTCTTTCCCAACAAGGTCATAGTCTTCTATTTATTTTTCTAGCCTGGTTTGCTGTTAGATGTTGCTAGATGTTTGTCAGACCGTCCTTGTAATTGTTGCTTTCATATTCCTGTAAGGTATAACACTGGGCAAAAAATGTGATATATTAAGAGAAACTCATGTTTTCAGTAGTCATAGCTCATCAGGAACCAAAGTGCAGAATGCTGAGGGTTAAATTCCTGATGTGTCAATTGTCAGCACTGGGAGCAAAATAATCTCAGGCCCCTCATCCTCAGTAACCTTAAAGTTCTCTTTGTACCCTTTTTTAACGGAGTCTTGCACATCTGCACATCTCAATGGCTGATTTTGGGTTTTAGAAAGGTCCAAAGCAGCCTCCAGCTTGCACAGCAATGCATTTTGGCCTGCAGAGGCTCTTGCTGTCCTGTATCACTCCTCTGTTTGTAAATACTGCCAGGGTGAGGTGAAGACCATATGGCTCTTGGAGTGAGAATCAGGTACCTGCTGACCCAAAAAGGCTTGGAAAAAGTTAAGAAAGGATCTAATAGGGAGGAAAGCAAACTCAGAGGGGAAAAATGTGCTGCAAAATTGGAAACTATTGAAGTGAAGAGCTTTAGCCGTACTGTAGTCATGGAAGATGTTGGTTTTGGTTCAGGGTCCACCTTGCTTTACTTGAGGTAAAAGTGTCAGCACCAGTGTCAGCATCCAGCAAGCGCCAGGAGACAAAAGCCTGGCTGTGCTGATATGCAGCAACTTCATCGCACTTTGCATCCACTGGGGTGGACACAGGTTCCTTTGGAAGGGGATTCACTGCCAATAGATAATTTTGCACCCACCTGGGTGCCCTGCTCCTCTGCACAGCTCTGTGGCTGTGAGAGGTCAGACGGTGAGGCAGCAGAACCAAAGAACTGTTTTTATGTGGGAACAGCTTTTGGTGCTTAGATAAAAACAATAATTTCAAAGTGATGCACGACTAAGACTTCGATGATCTGACATTTCTTTAATTAAACAGTAAGCTGTCCTTGGAATTAAAATAATTATTTCAGCAAGTCAGCCAGCCAACAACCTACATCCAATTATTTCCAGGTCTTTAGCTGGCCATGCCAGCTTTTCTTCAACTCTTTTTGAGAACCTAGTGAGTTTGTAGGGACACCAGTCTACAAAAAGACTAGCTGTATGAGTGAGTCATGACCACTTAAATTCACCACATGGCACAGATGCATGTCTGAGTGAAGAGTGGTTGTTCTAAAAATCAGGTGTGTGCTTGTATTACCTCTGAGGAGGGAGGATGTTCAGTGCCTGCTTGCTGGGAGAGCCACAGAGATACTTTTTCAGTCAACAAAAAGAGCTAAATGCTCCATTGTACCTGTAAGAGAAGTGATCAGGACAAGAGTAATTAATCCATGAGTCTTGTCCCGAGTTCAAAGACAATATGAGAAATCTCACAAGCTGAGATGTCCAAAACGAACTGGTGGTGACATCTAAGAAGTGACAGCCGTGAGCCCCAGCAGTCAGACATGAGCTCCATCTCCTCACAACCTGGGGCTATTGGGTTTTGGTTAAAGCCCATCACTCTAGCTAACACTGAAGCCATGATTCAAGGTTTATTTCATTCAAGCAGATCTCCTTGCACCAGTCAATCAAGTGTACTAACCACTTTTTATGTTTGATGAGATATTATTAGGACAAGAGACAAGACTCGCTTTATTTTTCCTGAATTTGCTCATAAATTAATAATGAGCTGAAATGTTCTGGCTTAACAGCCCAGGGAGTTGGACATGTCGAGTAAATGGAGAAGATGAATTTCAGCCAACTCTTGACCTGTCTTCAGTATTATTCCTTCAAGAGAAATTTTTCCTTCACGTGGCTGATATTATACTCTCTTCTCAGCAGGAGACATCAGGTCAGATTTAGCTCAGATGCTCCAGGCTTGCAGCAGGAACTAAGCCTAGCTGGGTCTCTTATTTCGCAGGAGCCGGTTTTACAGAATTTTGTTTTACAGCTTTTGTTCTTCTCTGTTGTCTCTTCTTTCCTCATCACTCCTCCAGTAGCACTGACTCTCTAAACATTTCCCAAACCCATGTCTGTCTGGTGGGTTTGGCCATAGCTCAGCATTCCCCAGCACCTCCCCTCCCTCAACCTGACAAAAGCCACAATCTGCATCTGCTGCCTCTGTGCTGCCTGCAGAAGGAATTTGTTCATTGCACCAAAGTGAGTTTTAGGTTAAATCAGAGCTGATGATAATCAATAGAGTTCCACTGTCTTCAAATTTGGGGGATCTGAAACAGTGATCAGAGGATATAAATCCAGTCTCCTGCTATCTCTTCTATCTCTTTTCAGACTGCCCTAACTTTAGCTGGAAACCAGCTGAGCTTCTGGTTCCTCCTTCTTCATATGAACCATATTAGACTGACAGAGGGCAGTTCTAGATTAGATATTAGGAATAAATTCTTTATTGTGAGGGTGGTGAGGCCCTGGAACAGGTTGCCCAAAGAAGCAGTGGAGGCTCCATCCCTGGAAGTGCTCAAGGACAGGTTGAAATGGGATTGGAGCAGCCTGGTCTAGTGGAAGCTGCCCTGCCTGTGGCAGGGGGGTTGGAACTGTGTTTCTGTGATGTATGCTTTCTGGACACATACAGCATATACATTCTACAGAAGATGAGTAGGATGTGAAGAGAGTGTAGCTAAACCATGAAATAATGAAATCAGCTGGAAGCAACTCGGCACTACTTGGATGGAGCTTAATAGAAGATAGTTCAGAGAAGAGCACTGCGGATGCCAGAGGGACCAGCTCGTAAGGGAAGGCTTAAAAGAGCTCAGCTGGAGATGCAACAAGAAACCAGTAAGATAAGCAATGAGATAAAATGGCCTGTGTTTATCTGAGACACATAGGGATTGAGGTAAAAAAATAAGATGATTGTGGCAGCCAAAACACTCCCTAATAATTTCAGAGTTTCTTTCATCTTCTGTTGTACCTGCTACTAGGCATCACTGAGGGCAGGTGACTGGGTGAGAGGAACTATTAGTCTCACCCAGTTATGGCAGAGCCTGTTTTTCTAGACAGGAAAAATTTAGACTGATTCACAAAAGATTTTACTTAATAGTAAACAAGTTTTAAAAACATGAACAGGAAACTTCGTGAGTTTTTTTTTTTAAACTCATTTTCTGAAATTTCTAAATGTTTTGACACTTTCAACACCAAACAAACAACTCCCACCCGCACCTCCCCCATATTCCATTGCTAATCTGGTTTCTGAAGGTCTTGAGCATGCCTGTCAAAATCTCACTCTTAAGAGGCTACAAAAACCTCTTGGAATGCCAAAAACCTGACAGGACTAAGTGATCAGCTGGAGGCAGACTCTGAGTACACCCCTCTGTCTTCCCAGGAAGGGCTGTAATTTTGAGGGACTCTGAAAATGCTTATTGCCTGAGGGACTCCTACTGACTATCTGGGAAAAAAACACAAGTAAAACGTAAATCTTTGTGGTGAGATTACAGAAGACTGGAAATGAAGAGCTAAACGAAGGTCCTTTTCAACAAATTGTGCAGTTCTACTGAAGAACTAATTCCAGAAGTTGGATGATTCCTGAAGCTGGCTGAATGCACACATGCACTCTTTAAATTAACAAAAGTCATTGTTCAAATTTTTCATTTTTGGCCATGCAAATAAAATTCATACCAAACCAAAGTCCTGGGCCTTGGAGCCAGAAGCTTTTGTAAACCAAGTCTTGAATGTGCTGTTCAAAGGGGTACAATAGAGATGATTATATTTACTTTGCTATCTTCCAGCCGGGCAGGTTGCTTCCATCAGTGAAAACTTGGAAAAACCAGAAGGCTGCTTAATAAATTAGTTCTTTCATAACAAGTGCTACTAGTTTCTGAGATGGATTTAGAGCCTTGCTCCTACAGCTGGATTAACAACAGCTGAAATAAAACTTCTGTCTGAGCACAAGTTGTCCTTGAAGCAGCAGTAGAATCTCTTCCTTTTGTAGTTTAGAGGATTCAAGATTAAAACCCATATTTTTGTTTTAAATGGCCTTTCATGCACTAATGACACTTCAAGCCTCTGAGCCAGAACAGTTTCAAATAATTGACACTTTGTAAATGATCTGCTTCATTTACTTTCTGCTCTTTTCACAATTACACATCCAACCTTCACAACTTTATACATTTATAGCAATTTTCCGGTTTTCACTCTCACCCACTGGTATTAACATGGCATGACGACAAGCATTAAGTAAAACAAAAGAGCAATGACAAAATAGTTCTTTGAGTTTCAATGATTTTACTTCATAGAACAATTTCCTTTGAATTTACAAATATGCATTCTAGTCTCTGTGCAGCCCTTTTAAAATAACACAGACTTGCCCGATAGCTGATTCTTAGCAATCATTCCAAAGGGCAGGTAATTTTCAAAGAGTTTTTAAAAAGGGGGGAGTTATCTTGTTTGTAACTTAGAATTACAGAATGGTTTGGGTTGGAAGGGGCCTTTAAAGGTCATCTAGTTCAACCCCCTCAGGGAGCAGGGATACCTTCCACTAGACCAGGCTGCTAACTGCCCTGTCCAGTCTGGCCTTGAACACTTCCAGTCCACCACCTCTCTGGGCGACCTATTCCAGTATTTCACCATACTCATTGCAAAAAAAAATCTTCCTTGTATCTAGTCTGGATCTGCCCTCTTTTAGTTTAAAACCATTACCCCTTGGCCTATCAGAACAGGCCCTGCTAAAAAGTCTGTCCTCATTTGGAAAAGCTGCCCAGGGAAGTGGTGGAGTCGCCATCACTGTAGGTATTTAAAAGACACATGGGTGGTTGAACTCAATGACCTTAAAGGTCTTTTCCAATCTAAACGGTTCTATGATTCTGTGATCTTTCTTATAAGCCCCCTCTAAGTACTGGAAGGCCACAATAAGGTGTTCCTAGATCCTTCTCTTCTCCAGGCTGAGCAACACCATCTCAGCCTGTCCTCACAGAGAGGTTATCCCGCCCCCTGACCATCTTCATGGCCTTCCTCTGGACCTGCTGCAACAGGTCCATGTCTGTCTTGTACTGGGGTTCTCCGAGCCTCCTGCAGTACTCCTGCAGAGCAGAGGGGAAGAATCCTCCCCCTTCATCTGCTGGCCACACTTCTTCAGACTGGAAACGTATCTTTGATGCAGCAGACACATCTGTGGACCCTGATGGCCTGATCCAGTGTCCCGGAGCCATTCTCCATATTCCAGACAGTTGCTTTGCTCACACGTGTCGGCATATGGATGGAACAGACTGCCAGATGCCCTTTTGGAGGGGGATGGACTGAAGGCCACTTTCCCAGTGGGGATTTTCTCAAACAGCTCTGAATTTTCCAGTTTTTGTCATGACAAAGCAGGGGGTCTCAGCCCTTCCTTCGCTGGTCTGCAGCTGTGTCACCGCTCCCAGCAGCACTGGGCAACTCCAATCCTGTGTACACAGAAATGCCGGCTGAGCCCGGACTGGGGGAATCATTTTCTGGCTGCCCTTTCCCTGCTCTGCTTGCTGAGCCGAGCACTTTCCCAGTTGCACACCACAGATGGCTAATTAGGATCATGGAGAGAGGAAATCTGCTCTGTGGCCTTCTGTGCTGGGAATGGGCTCTCCGTTATGCAGATGAGATCCGTGCTGTGTAATTCAGCCCGCACGCTGCAGCTGGGGCATGGCACAGCACCCAAGGCTATGGCACAGTCCTGCCCTCAGGGACTGGGAATCTGATTTTGGGCATGGATGGGCAAGCAGAGAAATGGGGCATGCAAAAGAAGGGAGCAATGTCTGGGAGCAGAAAAGGTGGATTTTCAGGTTCTTTTTACTCTCACTGAACTTCTTTGAACCCTCCCCATATCCATCTAAAAAATATTGCCTGTGCTATTTAATTTCAAGGCATTGTCATTATCTCTCACTCTTAAAATCACCTTTTTGTTCTTGACTATGCTAATTAGGATGCAACAATTGCCTCCCAGTAAAAATTCACCCAATTCCTTTGACTCAGTGAGCCCTTAACTGAGCAAGTCTGCATGGCTAACAGGAGAGCCACGAGGAACCATGCCAGGTACCCTGTGTCACACATGGGCCACAAAATCTCCCTCTGAAATTTCTGATGCAAAGAGAAGCACTGTATTTCCTTCTTCCCTCACAGGGGCTTGAAAATACATCATCCTAGACAACTTCAGGCATATATTGTAATTTGTGTTCTGAGTGCTTGCTGAATAAAACCCGGTCTTCAACTCAGCACAGCAGTGATTTGTGAGTATTAAAACCAGATTCAATTTTAAAAGGCAATATAGTGAGATACTTTAAAATTGTGTAATTGTGTTTTTGTTTGTATTTCCCTGTATTTCCTTTCAGGCATTTTGCAGAAACACTGTAAAAAAACCCATTTTATTTACATGAAAAAGAAATCTTTCATATTTGTAAAAAGAAGTCATCTTTCTTGATAAGGACATTTTTGTGGGGAAAAAAAATCTACGAAAGCAATTATCATCTCAGGAAATACTTCTTTGTGAAATGATCTTTCTGATTTGGAAACCTACTCTTGAAAACTCAAAGTAAAATCTGCACTTGTGATGGCCCTGACCAGAGCTAGGTGATTAAACCAAGCAGGGTCTTCAATCATTTTGCTCTGTTCAATTTAATTTTGGCTATGTCTGCACATCACTTAGCTCTGTTTACTTTGCAACATTCTTCCTTGATGCTTGGGAAAATGAACAGTCATGCCTGTGGCCAGGATTCTGTAATTTAATCAATAAGCAAGATCACGGAATCGCAGAAAGGTTGAGGCTGAGAGGAACCTCTAGAGGTCATCTTGCCCAAGCCCCCTGCTCAGCTTGGACCACCTAGAGCAGTCGTCCAGAACTGTGTCCAGATGGCTTTTGAATACCTCTAAGGATGGAGACAACATCCTTGGGCAACCTGTGCCAGTGCTCAGTCACCCTCACAGATAAAAAGTGTTTCCTGGTGTTCAGAGGGAATCTCCAGTGTTTCAGTTTGTGTGCTTTGCCTTTGGTCCTGTCACTGGGCACCACTGAACAGAGCCTGGCTCATCCTCCTTGCACCCTCCCTTCAGGTATTTACCCACATTGATAAGATCCTCCTGAGCCTTCTCTGCCCCAGGCTGAATAGTCCCAGCTCTCTCAGCCTCTCCTCATAGGACAGATGATCCAGACTCTTCATTGTCTTCATGGTCTCTTGCTAGACTCTCTCCAGTATGTCCATGCTACTCTTGTATTGGAGAGCACAGAAGTGAACAAAATACTCCAGATGGGGTCTCAAGAAAGCAGAGTAGAGGGGAAATATCACTTCCCTCCACCTTCTAGTAATAGTGTAATGCAGCCCAGGATACCGTTTCCCTTCTTTGCTGCAGGGGCACTGTGCTGGCTCATGTTCCCCTGGGTGTCCACCAAGGTCCTTTTCTGACAAGCTGCTTTCCAGCTGGGTGGCCTCCAGCATGCATTCGTGCCTGAGCTTGTTCTTCCCCTGGCACAGGACTTTGCACTTCTCCTTTTTGAGTTTTATGAGGTTCCTGCTGGCCTATTTCTCCAGCTTACTGAGATCTGGATGGACGTGTAATCCGTTGGTGTACCAGACACTCCTCCCAGTCTTGTGTCATCCAGTTCATGACCACATAAAATCCATCTCAGGTAGAAGCAGGTGACTTAAACATCATTGACTGAGTCCAGGAACCACAGCAATCAACCGGCTCAGGTCTGACAGTAAAAGCTCTGGACTGACTGCCTGAACTGAATTCATGTGGGCAGCTCAGGTGAGGGGCTGCCCTTCATCGTCATGCTGCCTCCTGCCCACATGTGCAACAGGGGCAGTTCCCAACCAACAGGCTGAAATACGTGTGTGTGTTGATGCAATGCACTTGTTCCGTGTTTGCTTACAGTGCCTGAGCAAAACACAGATGGCTGGGTTTGCTACTGCCTCTGCACCAGGGCTCTGCGGGCATTTCACTGCCGCACTCCTCGCTGAGACCTCGCAGGCAGCGATCCAAAGGCATCACTGTGGTGTCCTTAAGACTAATTATCCAGAACTTCAGGCAGTGGGAATGGTAACTCAGCTACACAAGTTTCAACAGAGGATTGCTGCTTTTGCAGACATTCAGAAATTTTCCTAAGCACAGATGACTCCTCACTACTATGCACTGAGTCCTCTCTCAGCCAAGCCTGCAAAATGATCCATGACGGTGCTACGACTTTTTAAGCTCCGTACAGCTTCCACACTTCAGGTTTCATTTGTTTGATCCAGTCTTTAGACTTTTTTTTTTTTTCCCTTCCCAACCCCAAACAGGCGCATACACAGCTCGCAGGTGCAGCTTTCCAGCGCTTGACTTGTCCGGGTCGGTTTTGCTGGCTGCAGCTGGCTGCCTGATTAAACAGGCAGGAATTCCCATTTCAGTGCCCACAATGCATCTAGCAGCTGTCTTGTGCTCACAGACTGCTCTGATTTTGAGGAAAATGGTTTTAAATAGCTGCTTTCCCCTCACATCCACCATTTGACTTCATAGCAACATAATCACATCATGATAAACCACAGCATGAGTCTGTTTGACTTTGCCTTCAAGAGAAAATACTTGTCAAGAACAAAAGTTATGGGCACTTTCAAGATGCTGCAGTCTTGAAAAATCTGGCCATTTTGTTCACATGCCTCAAATGTAAAATTAACAGCAAAATTTAAGGAGCAACTTTAAAATCTTTATTGCAGCAAAATGTCTTCTGAAAAGACAGGTCCAGTGTGTGACTTAGATGTGAAAGAGCTGAGCCAAGCATTTGTAGGGTTGTAAAGGGCTTGAGAAGGAATCAGTTAAAGCTCCTAGTTCCCAGAGGCAGGTGAAAATGCCAGAATTGCAGATTCCACATTTAAAATATGTCTCTGAGCCCTTGAGCTTGTAACAGAGGGTCTGAAGTTTGCCCTGGGAGTAGTTAGTAACACACTGATGTGTGCCTACGGCCCTGTGCAGCTTCCAGCAGTGAAGGCCCTTTAGCAGGGAGGGAACAGATCCTTCATCAGCACACAGCCCTGGGACAGTGTCCCACACTGCACTCCTCTTCTGCTCTGCACCCCACAGAGCAGATGCAGAGGATCACCTCTCCTACCCAATTTAGATGCCTCTGCAGGGCAGAGGAGCAGCAGAGGGAGTACCTGGGGGGACCAATCCAACACATCTCCTGTGCCCAAAGGCACCCCATCCTGCTGTTCTGACACTGGAGCTGATGGTGCACAGAGAGGGCAGACACAGGCAAGGACTATCAAGAAGGCAGGTTTTAGCAAATACAAAATATGTCAAATTTGGCCTGAAAGCTGCTCAGTGCCATCCTCCAGGATATTATTTAACTTGGGATAGCTACCAATTTTATAGTTGCGTTTTGAGATCCATGGCAGGTACCCAGCTGGCAGAAATCTCTCAGTGGCAAGAGTGAGGGGAAGCATTGTCCGTGCTTCTGACACGGACCCGGATCTCTGCCCCAGCATTAACAATGCTGTTAACTTCCAGGGAGCCCTTGGCTCAGTTCAGTTCAGCCCCTTCCAGTGCTCTCTTCAGGAGGTGGCTTCACCTATCCACACTGGCTGTGAGCACAGAAAGGGAGGCCAGATCCCAGCCTGTGTCCTTCCGGCAGAACCCCCCTTTGTGGCTCACTTGCCAGCAACAGTAGTTAGTGTTTCACAGCTTCCTGCTCTGCCACTGCCTCTGTTGTGGGCGGACAAAAGGCTTTCTCTTGGCATGACATGCTGGGAGACAGAAGGCACCTCCTCTGCCAGAATCTATGGAATGGTGGTCTCAGCAGTAGGGAAAAAATAGCTTTCTGGGCTGCTGAGTTTGCTGGCATCAGCAAATGTCAATTCACAGACTGAGACAGCTCCAGAACTCTGTGGGCTGATGGCAGCTATTTCTGCACCAGTTCAGTGGACGAGGGAGTCCCACCCGGTATAAAAAATATTCCCACTTCTATGTTTTGTTCAGAGTGAGTATTTTCCTTCCTAACCTTAAAATTTTAAAACTGCTGCTTAAACGCTGTGTGTGACTTGAGTGCCTTTCCCACTAAGTGATTTTGCATGGGAACCCACACCAAGCCACGGGCTGATGGGAATTGTCTGGGCTCTGCTTAGCGCATTTGACTCATGGCAACTGCGAGTGTATCCTTAGGTGCACACCTGGCTCCGTGGTCACTCCACAGGCAAATATGTCATAGCTGAGCAGACAAGAGGTCTTGGACAGAACTTAAATATCTATCTATATTTTTACATGTATGTATATATATAGTTGACCACAAGAAAAACTCTGGTACTTTGCAAACTTTAGGCAACACAAATTCATTTATTGAAATGCTTTGGCAATGAAATCCAAATTTATGCATTTTGTACAAAGTTTTACACCTCACTGCAAAAAGATATGGTGGTTTTGGATAGGAAATGCAGACTATCTTATTCAGATGTAATTGGAGGGAAATGGAGGTAGACAGGAAGGTTTAGGCAAGGTTTGTTTGGCCACATCCCCAGAGTTAATACTCTGCTCTTTTATGAAGTGATAGAAAATTTTAAAGAGGTGGAAGGGATGGACTTAACTTCTGTGACAGAGCACAACTGAAAGGCAAGTAACATTAAGAGTAAAGCAGGTCCTTGGTTCATTACTGATGGAGAAGGAGCAATTCCTCTTCCACTCCTTTTTTGAAGCAGATGTACCCAAATAACTTACAAATAGATATATAGATATAAATATATAGATAAAGATATAGATATATAGTTACCCACCCATGTGTCTATCTCTGTGACAGGAGATAGTGAAAATTCTCTGAAAATGAAAATGCAAACCCAAACAAGGCAGGCTCTATTCAGTGACCTCAACACACTTCAAACCCTCTTGGCTGAGACACCAAGTGTGGGCAGATGTGACATGGGACCTCCAGGAGATGCACATCCTTCCAGCCCAGCTGGGCCTCCCCAATGGCCCTAGAGATTCAAGGCTCAGCCAAGAGATTCAAGTCCAGGTTTTCCAGACAAGACAAGGCTGCCAAGGTTCAGATGTGAATTTTCAGGCATTTATTAATTTGTAACATATTAGAAGTCTGCCTTTTACCAGTTTTACTGTTGCATTTAACCAACTGCAACCTAAGTCCTTTTTTCACTGGTGTTTGATGTGGCACTGAGTTACAGGAACAACAGCATATTTTAAGGGCTGCCAATGCATGAACTAGTTTCTTTCCAAAGTATTGCATCTTGTTTTGTTCTGCTCCTCCAGCTAGTAGAAAGTAGGTCTCACTTTTTCCAGGGTGGATCAAGTTACCAGAGGAAGGTTTCTTCCTACTGCTAAGGGATCTGCTGCCAGTCTCAGACTTTGGGACCAGCTCAGATCCTGCCTGTGTTCACTCAGGAATCATGTCACAACCTATCCTGCTGCTTCCCACATCTCTCACAGTATGAGCACAGCAGCCCTGGATGAAGGATGGCACGTTTCCTTTTGGTGAGTTGGAAGGGATTCTCCTCATTCCCACAGGAACTTTTGAGGCAGAAACACAATGGACAAGCCTTCTGGTTTCTTTTCATGATTTGTACCACTATCTTCTGCTGATCTTCCTGCACCTACATTTTCTGTACTTAAAGTTAAGCTCACAGGCCCTACCTGAATTCATGTCAAATAATCCCTTTAAGCAAGCAGAATGTCCTGGCGTAGTGGGATTTTCTGGTTGTGTTGCCATTCATTGTATAAATCCCTGATTGGAAGGAATTTGAAGAGCACTAAAACAGTAAGAGAGTTGAAATCTCAAATTCTATTTAAAACCTCTGAAAGTTTCAGTTTAGTAGAGTAAAATGAGATGGCAAAGCCCTTGGATATCTATAGATTTTGGCAAAGTACAATACAATGTGGGAAGAGGTGTATTTAGAGTAGGTCTAAAAAGCTTGAGTTTTCATTTATAATAGCTTTAAGTGCATTTGGCTGCGTATTTGTGGCAAATTACTTCAAAAACAACAAGAAAAGGAAAACGCAGGCTTGTTCCAGAATCATTCCCAAGCAGCAAAGATCTACGGATTAGGGAATAATCTTCACAAGGGAACAAGTATGTACATTGATGCCACATTGACTCTCTCATCCATTATAAGATTACAGGTGCAAGGTGAAACATTCATTTTTCTGCTTTGTGCACTGCAATCAGATTTTTGGGAAAAAAAGGCTTTTTTTCCCCAGGATTCTGCCTTATTCTGTAACGTGCGATGGACAGTTATCCACAGGGACCCTGCCTCCTTCCTTCACTGCTAAGATAAAAGGCAAAAGTCTTACAGGAAAGCCAAGATGGATTTGTGGCCAAGGAGCTGCCTGTGGAAGCTGCAGCTGGTGCCAAATACCGCTGTATGAGATGATCAGATGATGTGATTGCTGGCTGCTGCTGCTCAGTGTCAGCAGCGAGTGCTCTGACAGAGACTTCTGCTGGTCTGTGCTGCCCCTGCCCTGCCGTGGCACTCCCAGGCTGCTGCTGGCACTGCAGGCAGAGCCCCTTCCTAATCCTGACAGCACCACGGCATGCTTTAGATAAACTCACCTGAAACAAAAGCAAAAGCCATGATTTTTGCTAAAATTCAGTTCTCTGGTAGAACTGTTCTGGGAAGCAGTGACACACCACGTTTTATCAGTAGACTTTGTTTATCAGCAACCATCAGCAGACTGGGAATGCACCACTGGAAATCACCCTCCAGCTCCCAGCCTAAATCTTAGCAGAGCTGGTGTAACACGGCCAGAGAGATTTAAAGCTGCCCCACACCAATAAATCCTGTGCTTGTAAATGGCAAACTCTACTGGTGTCATGCACACTTAAAATCAATGGTGAACTTCATCTCCACTGCAGTTGGGTATTGATTTACCTACATTGACTTAAATTCCAATATAGTAAATAGAGCGCTCCCTAGAACTGACATAAAAATGCAGGTTAAAGGTACTTGTCTTAAGAAAAATAATTTTAGCAGGATTAATTATTTTTGCCTGAGTTTCCCTCTGGGTATGGTTGGACAATCACAAGCAGGCAGGTTAGTTCCTCAAGGCATAGAAGAGTCAACAGCAACACCGAAAGGAAGAAACCTCCAGGACAGGCTGGAAAACCAGAAGGCAACACATGCCACTGTGTCCTGCAAAGCTCAGCTGTCCCTGTTTTCATATGGCCACGTGCATGTGGGCATGTGAATTCTGTCACGTTCCTGCCAGACTAAAATTAAGTAACTGAAGCCACTTGCATCAGCAGTCTGAGGTTAAATTAAACCATTGGGGGACCTGGAGAGGACTGGATTCTGTGCCAGCTTGTAGTGGAAATTTCTTGAGAGTGTCTGAGGTGAGGAATGTTAATAAGAAAATCAGAAGAGTGGATGCATGCAAATGACAATGATGCATAGTAAGAGGCAGATTGTTTCCTAGCAACACAGGCTTTAGGCTGGTTAGTTTTGGTTAGCATTTTCTGACTAACAGCTGCAATTTTTATCTGTATTGCTGCTCACTTGCCTACCTGTGCTGAAAGAGAGAAAAAGCAACAGAGAACACAAGGTAGGATCTGTATGTGCCAGGCTGTGTTTGCAGGGGAGGACTTGGAGTGTGGGGAACCTGCCAGCAGTCCAAAAAATGGTGAGCTGGAAGTGTCTCTTCAGATGCCCATTTCTGCCATGTGTCAGCTAGCTCTGACCTGGACCTTGTGCTTCAGGCAGCTGACCCAGGGCTCATGAGTCTCACTCTCACTGCATTTTGGCACTTTCCCCCTCCCCTATTTCTATTCCATAGAGCCATGTGCTCCAGGAATACCCCATGGCTAATTCTGCTCTCAGTATAGTCAGTGAGAGACCCTTGACTTCACTGCTAACAGGGCAGAACCCTTTTATTTATTTATGGATTCTGTCTGTGGCTTTATTTCCACCATATCCTCAAAGAATAGTGTAGAAAAACAGCTCCTCTGTGTGTGTGTGTTGATGTGTGTGTTATGTATAGGCCTTGGCATACTGGGACCTCTGCTCACCTATTGAAAGGTAAATAATTAATGATTGTATGTCTGTTAGAAATCTTTTCTGAAGGTGTTTGATAAATGCCTTGCACTGCTAGGCTTCTACAAAAGCAACTCCTAATAAAAATCCCAATCATCCCTTTCAGATAGCATTTGTGACCAACATGGGCTTGATGCCAGGTCAGCTCAAGGTGTGATCTGGGCTTTCCACACGGACGCTTTGGACCAAGTTCTGCTTTCTCCGTACAGACCCTGCCAGCTTCTCCCCAGCCTGTCAGTACTTCCAGCACTCAGCCTCCCTCCTCCTCCTGGAGAGCTCCGTGTGTTTTAAATCCAGTTTCCTTTCTGCAAGAGGAAAGAATGTGAGAGATGCTTTAGAAAGCATGTGAGTTTTCACGTTGTCCTTAACTCCTCTGTGCTGTTGAGGAAAAAACCACCCAGTTTATGTAAGTGCTGTGGAGCAATTGCTGTAACAGAAGGCAGCAGAGTCAGGGAGACCAGTTTTTGCACCCTAAATGAAATGGGCTTGCAGTCCCACATCCTCCACTGATCTGTCCGCAGCTCCAAGTGTTTAAAGCCAAGGACCAAGGCTTTACCAGTCCATGACATCTCTAGAGGGGATGGCACCAGCTCCTCTGTCTCATTTCTTTCCCCAAGAGGAAGGCTTTAGAATAAGTCTCATTAGCCACCAGAAAAATCACACAGGAGAATGAGTCTCAGAAGTGCCTAGCCATGAAAAAAGCTCATGCCAGCCCCTGCTCTTTGCTAGGAAAAATGTAACAGATCCAAAAGTCATTAAGCCACTAGAAATGAGGTTTCATTCAGTCCATGGGACTGGCTGTTTATGTCCTATAGTCAGTTTTTGTCTGCCATGAAAAACTATCTGGGTAAGAAGAACACAGGTTTTTGATGTACAAAGCAAGCAAGAAGAGGGAGAAGAGACTTCATTTACTTGAGGTATTTAAAACTCAGCAGTCTTTCTTAACAGCTGTTCAGCTTGAACAAGCAACCTCTCTCTGAAGGAGTCAGCATTGCTCCTCCTCCACTAAAGAGCTGGGAAAGTGCCCATCCACATCCATGACTCATCCAGACTGGTCTCCAACAAAGGCTGCCCTGGCTAGGAAAGTGTAAGACCCAGACTTCTTACTTTTCCTGGCCTAAGCTGTAAGTAGATTTGGGGGGGGGGGCTACAGAACTCTTTATTTCCCTTTCTGCTTGGGTTTAGAAAGGCTGAAGAACAGAAATAGTTTGCAGGAAGGTACCCAAATATGATAGCAAGATCCCAAAACGCAGTAATTTACTTTAAAACCTCAACCTACCTTATCCAAGCTCACTGACACAAATATCTGCCACCTTATACTTTTCACAGATCTTTGGTAGGGGATGCTGCAAAGCTGGGAAGGCTTGAACACTCCTAGAAACTCATGGAAGTACAAGGCACAATTATGCCAGGGATATTGATTGCCACAAGCCACTGGGACTCCCTCTTCTATGGGGTAAAACACATGGCAAAGAAAAGGGCACAGCAGTGCCAGACCTGCTCGTAATGGATGTTGTAAATGTGCAAATAATGGTTTTTCAAGGAGGTATTGAATGATGTTGTTTCTATTTGGCAATGTTTTCTTTAATTTTGCACCTATAATAAATCCTGAAGGTAAGCCTTCGATTGTGTCAGTGTGTCACATGAGCAAACATAATGAATGTACAGTTAAACGAATTAATGAGTAATGTGCTACAGCAAGGAAGCTCTCCTCTTCATGGTAGAATGCATCCCATAAAAGCAGCAGGGGTTTCCTACTAGCTTTTACAGCACAGAGAAGGCAAGGAGACCACCTGTGGTTCTAAATCAAGAATGAGGCTCTTCCAGCTCTGCCCACCTAGTCTATCCCACCAGGAGCCATAGTGGATAAGCACTCTTCAGCACAGGGGCAGGAGGCTGATCCACAGAAACCTCTGCTTATCTCCTGGCCAGACTGATTCACTGTTTCTCTGCACCCCAGGAAATTCCTCTTGGTTTGACTGTAATTTCTTCAACTAGATTTTGTCTTTTTGCTCTGTGGTTGAACAGCACTCAGAGAAATAACCTCTGGGCATGGGAACAGGCCAGGAAAATTTTCAAAAGGTAATCTGGGAAAATCCAGAGCTGAAAATTCAGCACACACCTGATGCCTTAGGATTTTAGCTTTTATATTTTCATTTATCTGTAATCATGCAATTTTTTAGTGTATAACTGTGAGCTCCATATGGAGTGTTAGCAACTGCTTTTCCCATTTTTGTAAGACACAATTCCTCTCTAGGCCTGAGAATCAAGGACACCTCACTGTTTCAGGGCCTGAGAAATGTAAACAAAAGTGAGTTGGGGGGAGCAAACTAAGAGAATGGGACTGCACTGCCTGAAGTTGTAATTGGACAATTAACCTCTGATATGCAAGTGGACAAAACTTATATCTGTCCCAAAAACCTGTGACTGTCGTCCATCCTGGGTGCCGTCTCTGCGAGACTCCTGCACTGCCCAAGGTGTACCCTGTAAAGGCCTTTTAATAAATACTTGCCCTTTATCCTTTAATTCTGTCTAGCCTCTGTTCCAGGTCAGCCTCTCCAAGGCATCACACCTTTCTTCAAAGGGTAGACCTATGCAATTGGTTGGTGCTGCAGATGTTTCTGCTGAAGTTGGCCTAAAGCCCCTGCTCGGTGGAGTGAGATTTGTCCCTTGTGAGCTGCCAGAAAGCAGCGCATCTCCTGCAGCAGCTCTTCTGTGAAAGCTTCGGGGATTCCCCTCCCACTTCCAAAGAAGTGAGGAGTCCCTGCAGCACGACTGATTAACATCAAATCATGGAGAGATTTTACAACAACCAGCCTGATTGCACAGCCCTCCTGTGGATCAGGAGGTAGGGTCAGTTGATGTAATGTGTCCCAACTGCCTGGGCCTCAGGTCTGCCCTGAATGAGAAGAGATTTGATCTCCATAAAAATGTATTGTTTTCCACAGAAGTGACAGCTGTTATTTCAGAGGCAGCACTCTGGGTCCAGGTCATTAAAACCCGAGCATCACACAGTAAAATCATCGGGTGTCTGAAATTCCTCAGAAGCCCTGAAGCTGTCGCTAAGGAAGAAAAGTGCAGCTGTTTGTTCATCAGCACAGCAGCTCCCTCCTCTGCACCCTTGGCCTTTCCCAGCTTCCTCTGTAAAGGTGGAAGGGAATTTCAGTGTATCTATTTAGTCATCAGCTGATGAGCTGCCAAGAGCTCTGTTAATTTTCCCCTGATGTAATAGGCAGTTTAGGGCCCCAGCCAATGACCAGGGAAGCTGCTGGAAAGAGTCCCACTGATTTCAATGGCTGTCCAACAACACACAGCCATATATGCTGAAAATTAAGCACAGATCCTGCAAATCTGCTTCTCACAGGCCACAAGACTTTCCTCTGGTATTCATAATTATCTTCATTATTGTCATTACTGGGTTTGAATTAATGCCCATGAGTGCAGATGGACAGAGATTTTTATTGAGCACAAATTCTGTCATTTAACTAGGACTTTCTCAGAACTCAAAACAAAGAAGAATCCTTCCAGATGCCATTCTTTTCCTTTGCATCCCCACAGCTGCTGACCAGCTATGATGTCCACAGCAAGAATTAAATTTCTCTAAGTGAATTGAAATATCTGTCAAAAAATCCTTTACATACAACAACAATAAAAACCTTAAGCTGAACAGCAGAGACTGCCAAAGGAATATTAACAATTTAGCTAAAGACAGAGATCATTAACACTTAAAAAAAATGACTGCTCTGTAGTTTAAAGAACTGTAATTTCATCTTTGAGCTTTATAGATAACAGTGGGATTGTGGGAAAGGAAGTAGTTCTGTCAGCTCCGCATGAATCCTATTAACACTTTTTTTTTTTAATAAAAGGATTTCAAAATCTATCACCACTTTGATCTCAGTTCAATAAAGCTAATCTTACTGTTGGTTTTAACATGGACATTTAATTGTCTTTAATCACCTTCTGCAAAAATCAATTTAGTTGACATGATACTGACCAGGACTGGTCAGCAGAGATAAGAGCTGTGTTCTAGCTACTCCATCCTATTACACTCACCTCTAAGCAGGCAACTAATTAATGTGGTTATCCTCAGAACACCCTTGGGAGGAAGGAAAATGCTGCTCCTGTTTGTTTGTTGGTTTGGGTTTTTTTTCAAATTAAGAACTCAGGCAACAGCAAAATTAAATGGCTTCCACAAGATCCCATAGTAAATCTCTGACAGTGCACAGAATGAACTCCTTGTTTCTAGCTGGCACCCTCATGCCTAAATCCGTTCTTTGCCTCAAATAAAGACATATTTCACTATCTAATCTGATGCTGATCATAACCTGTTGTGGTAGTCACCTCTTCTTAAACTGCTGGTTTAAACACCACTCAGTTTTCATAGAATCATGGAACTGTTCAGGTTGGAAAAGGCCTCTAAGAACATCGAGTCCAACTCTTACCCCAACACCACCGTGTTCACCATGACCCCAAGTGCCACATCCACACACCTTTTGAAAATTTCCAGGGATGGTGATTCCAATGCCTGACGTTCCTTTCAGCAAAGAATTTGTTCCTAATATCGAATTCTAATCTCAACCTTCCCTGACAAAACTTGAGGCCATTTCCTCTCATCCTTTTGTCGTGACCTTGCCCTGCAGAGTATGAACTCCATGGCAGCACTCAGTGAACACAAGGTTTTCCACTCAGAGCACAAAAGTGAATTTCAGGCATATTTTACCATGACATTTGCTTGGAAAGCTCTGAGCTTGCCTCGTGGCACCCTTTGAAATTCATGACACAACTTAGATCTGCATTATTAACCACAACATTTCGCATTTACAGAGCATCCTCCAGCCAAGGATCTCAGTACATTTCCTATCTATTATTAAAACCTTTCAACATTCCTGCAGAGCGAACTTGACATCATTTAAGAGATGGAAAAACTGGAACATAGAGAGGAAAAAGGACCAAAATGTGCAGATGTACACTTTTACTGAGGGAAAAAAGAAACAGTATGTATGTTTGAAAGTTCTCAGGCTTGACAAGAGTAATAAAGTTGTTTAGCCAACTTTGATCGTCACAGATGTGCCCAAAGATGATACTGCCTGACACAGTCAATAGCAATTCCCCAAACAGCAATGAGAATATTACGTATTTTTTGTTTTATTAACACCAAGTGTACATGCAATTATCTGTGGCATGTGCTTATATTTATTCTAAAGTAATTCATACAAATTTGATTTTCCTAATAGCCAAATTTCAACAAAGCCTTGTCAAAGGTGATTCATGCCAGTTCTCTGTTCTAGCCTTGGAGTGTGTTTGCCTGTTTAATTGCCCTTCAGTGCCTCCTTGCTCCTGTCAACAACAATTCACAATTGGCTGAGTGGCAGCAGAGAAGAAATGTACTGGAGTGACCTGAAAGAGCTTCCTACTTTCAGGACAATATTGTTTTCGGTGGAGTCATTGGCAGATTCCCTTGGGATGCTTCAGGGTGAGTGAGCAGCTCATTCAAGGAGCACTCATCAATGCCCCAGGTACAGTTTGGTTGTTTCAGGTTGTAAGAGAATCAAAAGTTTCCTACTTTGTGACTCAAGTTAGTGAAGTGGAGTGCAAAAAAGGGTGGTTTATTTTGAAATCACTCTAAGGTTTTTCAAGAAAAGAAAGAAAATTACCATTCTTGATTTACAATCAAAACCAGAGATGTTTAATATACTTTATGTCCTCTAAAATATAAACCAATCTTGGGATACTCTCTAATAAGCACTCTGCTGTGAGTAAAAGAAAATCAATCTGGCTTCAACTTTGCTGCCAACCTACCGAGCTGCCGAACAGACTGAATGCTGCAGGTAAATTGTAGCACTGCACTTTCATGCGGCAGTTCTGCCACCTACAGGCACTGACAGCAGCTCTACAAGGGGTTTGCCTGCCGAGCTTTCTATATACTTCTTTTTTTTGGGCTGCTGAGGGAACACTCCACAGCAGTCAGCCCTGGCCTTCGACCCATAAAAATATGTTGTTCCACTTATTATATATTAAGACAAGTATTTAACTAATCTGACCCACTAACTGAGCTTGCTTCTTCCCTATCATTTATATACTGTGGTTATGAAGCAAGGATACTGACATCCAGTTTATTAAGTGGCTTTTGTAATGGGTGGCAATTGTTAGAGCAAAGCCAGAAATAGCTACAGCCTCCACCAAATCCCAGCAGCTTTGGAGGTGATATACAGACAGAACCCCCAACACCACGTGTGCCCAAAATAAGCACTGCAATGAGTAATGATGGTGTAATCACTTCAGGGAATTTAGACAATGAGCTTGAAAAGCCTCTTTTTATACAAAGTGAGGGAGATGGACGTTTTCTAACAGATATGACAGTACCTCCAGTAAGACTGTGCAGTCTTACACCTCTGTCTTGGGGAAGGAGCTGTTTTCAAAGCTGGGGTGAAGTCCCACCCAGAGGATTCCTGTCCAGGTCCCCCACAGCCAGGCTCTCACAAAGCTCTCCTGAGAATCCTGGCCACTGCACTGGCTCTGTTCACATCCTCAGGCCAGAGATGATCACAGGCCACAGTTTTAGAGCTGCCATCTTGTCTCCTCGAAGCTCAATTTTCTGAGAATTAAGCCAGAACACACACAAGATAATTAAAAGAAGCTCTCTCATCTCTTTCCTCACCCCAATGGACATTTGAGAGTATACACTATTTACCAGCTGCAAAATAGGCTTTGTTTGATAGAGGCTTTTGTTTCTACCTTAAAGGCATTTCAGTATTAAAGGGGGAAAGATGGGGACAGAGTTTTCAGCAGGGCCTGTTGCAAGGTGTGATGGTTTTAAACTGAAAGAGAGCTGATTTGTATTACATTTGAGGATATAAGACTGCTCTGGTTTTTGGATTGCTGAGAGATGTGCCACAGCCAGGAGGTGAAGGGACAGCTCTGACACTGTGCAAGGTCTGTGCTACTGCTTTTTCAGCTGGGAAATAATACTAAAGGGTTTCATCAGAGTACCTGTCTAATTCTGAGCTTAGTTTGATGCATGGTGGGGGTTTGTTGGATGTAGGTGCCTGCAGATGTGCAAGACTCCAGTCAGACTGTGGCTGGATGTTTCTCCTCTTCCCGGGTCAGAGAAATAGCTCTCGCAGAGGTGTGCAAGATCAAATTCCCTTGCATCCTGAATCCAGGCTGCTGCTTCCACTTTTTACTTAGAGCTGGATTGTTGCCCCCTCTGTCAGCTCACTCCAGCTCAGTGCAGCTTCTGAACTTCCCATTAGATAAGAACAATTCCTAAAAAGAGAGGAAGGGCACAGACAGAAAAGGGTTTTTCACTACTCAGCAAACACCACTTGCCACCACAAACCTCTGCCAAGGAGTTTCTTGCCTGCTACCACTCAGGTTTGCTTACACCTGGCAGGAGCATTAACTGCTTTAGTTAGGATAAGCTGAACGTCTCTATGCCCATATGGATGTGTCCATAGCATAACAACAACCGGAAAATAACTGTCGATGTGCTTAGCTGTGTAGGAGTTGTTACTACTGTGGCCACAAGCACTTTGTAATGCACAGATTACACATTCTGGCTTGGGTTCTAAAAACCAATATATAGACATAAATGGTGCAACTGGTATTAGAATTTGGAAGAAAGCACAGGAAAAATATTCCTGGTTTCTGTACTGGGGCCTCTGTTTTCCTTTACCCTCCCATCTTCACTGTCTCTTCCCAGACTCCCTTCTCTTTTCTTTTGCCAAAACTATCCCTTGGAAACCTGCCCCCCACCCTCACTTCTAAAATACCTTTTTACAGTCCACACATCTCTCTCCTGCCCACTTCTACCCTTTTTCTCTTTTTAGTCGTCCGTTTACAAGAGAAGACAGAAAGGCGCTACAATTTGGACGTACTCCAAAGGTATTGTTTCCAGTTATGTGAGCTTTGCCTCTGTCTCACTGCCACCATCTCTGAAGCATGGACTGCTGGCATCTGAGCTCCTGCCTTTGGGCACCTTCAGCAGGCTCAGTTACTCAAAGGAAGACTGTCCCATGACTGAAGAACCATGGGATTTGTTCTGGGACAGAAAATTGCTTTGCGACTCCGAGTAACACCTTTCACCTCTGTGTGATCTTGGTCCATTCCTTTAACCTTCAATAAATCATTTCTAAAGCAGGATAAGGACAATCTTTGCTTCAGAGCAATGCAGTAAGGTGGCCCAGAGGGGCATTTAGACTCCCTGTGGAAATGAGACACAAATGAGCAGCCAAACTTACACAAGTGCTGTCACCTGGACAGCGTGAGGTTGCAAATGTGAGGTGGCCTGTCCTGTGATAACTTTGCAGTTCCTTTTATGAGGCCACACAAAATCTGAGGAGCCTTTGGCACAATGGCTCTGGCTAGGATGAAGTTCTGTGCGAATGTTGCTGATTTCCTCAGGAATGATTAGAGATAAGTTTTTTCTTCCCTGTCTTGTGGCATTGAGAATGAATTTCTCCAACAGCAGTGCAGCATTATGAGACACTGAGCTTTGCTTTCAGACATTGGTCATGCCCAGTTAGACGATGCGAAACCAGCACTTCAGTTCAACCTGCAGCACTAGATGTAGAGATATCTCTGTAATACAGGAAGGTTGGACATTAGCAGGAATTTCTCCACAGAAGGGATGATAAGACATTGGAACAGGCTGCCCATGGAGGTGGTAGAGTCACCATCCTTGGAAAAGTTTAAGGAAAGCCTGGACATGGCCCTCAGTGCCACGGTCTGGTTGACGTGGGAGTGTTCAGTCATAGGTTGGACTCCATGGTCTTAGAGGTCTTCTCCAGCGTAATGGAAAAGGTTGGAAAAGGTTCTGTGATCCTGTGATTTACAACGTCTGCCTCCATGTACTTCACTGCCAGCAATTAAACTGCGAGAGGCGCCACGGACATAAGCCACACGCACAGCTGCTGCTTTCTCCACTTTAATCTCGATTTTCCATTTTAATGTCTCTGTTTTCTAATTCCTGCACTTTAACTTGTATTTTCTCGCCGCCTGGCTGTCCCGGGTTAACCAAACCCTCACGGACCCGCCTCCTCCCCTCAGCGCCGCTTCCCGCCAAAACCCCCGCGCCTCGCGCGCAATCTGCCCCCGTTGCTATGCGCGATGACGCCGCTCGTTCCCCTTTTTCTCATTGGCTGCTCCGCCGGTGACGGCGCAGCGCGGCGCGGGATTGGCTGGGAGCGGGCGCGCGCGGGGCACGTCGGGGCGGGAGGGGCCGATGGCGGCCATCGGGGTCCACCTGGGCGCCACCTGTGCCTGCGCCGCCGTGTACAAGGTGAGGCAAGGCCCGCTCGGGGCCCGGCCCGCGGGTCTCTGCCCCTCGGCAGTGGAGCCCCCCCAGGCTCACGGCCGTGCCTCTCTCCCTCTCTCTGCAGGATGGCCGCGCCGACGTGGTCGCCAACGACGCCGGGGACAGGGTCACTCCCGCGGTCGTGGCGTTCTCGGAGAGCGAGGAGGTGAGGCTGCCCCTCCGCGGCGTGCTGTGGGGAGGAGGAAGGGAGCGGGTTCTGTCCGCTACTCAGTTTTTCTTTTTTTCTGTCCGTTATTTTTCATTCAGGTTGTTGGCTTAGCTGCGAAGCAAAGTAGGATAAGAAATATTTCAAACACTGTAGTGAAAGTAAAGCAGATCCTTGGGCGAAGGTACGAGAACGGGCGTGAAAGGGGCGGTGAGAAATTTTTCCCATATAAAGCTGGTTTAACATCTCAGCACTAATACTTGAAGGCATCTCTCTAAAAAATCATTCTGTTATCACAGAATGGTTTTGTTTGGAAGGGCTTTTAATGATCATCTCCCCTCCAACCCCCCTGCCGTAGGCAGGGACACCTTCCTCTAGACCAGGCTGCTGTTAGGAACTTCTCAGCCCCCATCTCATTCCAGCAGCAAAGAGATACTCCTGAAAATAGAAAAGTAGAAAAGAAAAATAGTCTTTTGTGTCTCAGTTTGTCTGTGAAAATCTCATTGTGAAACTTAGTAACAAGTTGCATGTATACTTTCCATCTACACTTAAGTTTCTTAACTAAAACGTCTTCTTGTTATCTGGTTGTTTTTCTCTGTGTAAAATCCACTGTGATTTTCTTTACATGAAACTTTGTATTGTTTTTATTGCAATAGTGAAACTATTGATTAGTGCCTGTTGTGATTCCTGTTGGTGGAGCTGTGATAATTTGCACTGGCAATTACAGTGGCACCAGAACTAAACCTCCTGGGTTGGAGTTAACACCAGAGATGTGACAAAACTTTTTAGTGATGACCCAGCTGTGTGTTACAGCCCTTTCATTGACAGGAGCCAACAAGGTGCTGTCCATTCTGGTGTATTTCTCAGCACTTTCTAGATGCACAACTTCACTGAACTCTTTTATAATGGTCATGGGGGATAGCAGATTAAAACAATGTGTTGTGGTTTGTTTTCCCTTTTCCCTAACTAGTAGACATTTTTTCAATCACAAGTTTGGGAAAATGAGAATGTAAGATGCCACCAGTCAGAACTGTTGGGTTTTCTTCTACTCTATAAATGTATCTGTAGAGTGAAAACAGGAATTTTTGGTTCAAATATAACTTGATAAGTTGGTGATGTTATAAGGAATATCAGCAAGGTGAATTTGTGCAATTAACCTTGAACACATGATTTACTTTGTTATTTTGAATTTTTATGGACAGCTCTGGTGACCCTCAGGCAAAGAAATATATTGCAGAAAGCAAATGCTCTGTGAGTATGATGATTTGTATAATTTTATGCTTTTTTTGTCAGCGTTTGGGCCACACCGTGTCTGTGTTCTGTAGTGATCAGCTCTCATCATGTGAGGTTCCTCTGCTGCTATGTGGAATGTCTCTGTTTTTATCCAGTAGATAACCATGTTCTGGGGTCTGCTAGCATAATACAGTTCCAACACAAACATTTTTATCTCTCTCTTAATCATTCTCCAAAGGGATAAACCTTTATATATTTGGGTAGTAGTGTTGTGGTTTTTCTTAGTGCTGGTAGAAGATACTCAGGTTGCAGCACCTTGTGATTAACATCTTTAACCAGTTGTTTTAATCTCAGTATTTAATTTACATAATACTGTCTTTGTTGCTAGAAAATTTTGCAAAACAGGAGAAAAATTATCCTGGAAAATACATTCATAACAAAAGAGTGAGTTTTTCCCTGGGTTTTGACTGTTCATATTGGTATGATTTTATAAATAGCTGGGGCTTTTCTTACGGAATATAACCCGGAGTGTACTTTTGTTCTAAACATTGCTTTTGTACTCAGGAAAACTTAATAGAAAGGGAAAGTCTGAACACTTTAAGTTCTTAAATGTCCCTGTTGTGTCTGTCATGTGCTACTGGTCTTTTTATGATCTTTGATAAGCATCTTGAAAGCATTTATTCCCTTGTAGTGGAATACTGATGCAGAGAGTATTTACATAGTCCAGTGCTTTTTACTTTAAACAGAACCTAAATTAAACATTACTTTTTGTTATTAACCAAATTACTGTCTAACAAAGGTGTGTTGGTTTTGCTTACAGATAATTGAGAAGAATGGAAAACTTCAGTATGAAATAGATAACAAACTTATTAACCCAGAAGATGTGGCAAAACTAATTTTCAGTAAAATGAAAGGTATGTAATAATTAAATTAATTACGCGTTCTAGCTTTTTGTGCGGTCCTTGTATTTTTAAGATGTATATTTTTTTCATTTTTGCTTTTCCTCACCATGCTCTGCCTGTGTTTCTAAACAGAGACTGCTCAGTCTGCGTTGGGTTCAGATGTGAATGACGTTGTTGTCACGGTACCATTTGATTTTGGAGAGAATCAGAAAAATGCCCTTGGGTAAGAGCATTGAGGTTTTTCTGTTATTTTATGTGCCTAAAGCAGGTTGGCTGGAAGATCAGCAGTGGGAATTCTGCTGTTGAACTTCAGCTGGGAAAACATGAAAGCAAGAGATTAAAAATCCTGAGTTGAGAAACTTTCAATGGAATTTGCTGATGTGACCAAAAGGAGAGTCTGAATCACGGAAGTGAGAGGAAATTTCGATTTCATCAAGGATAGAACCTCATTTCAGATCAGGATCTTCAGAGACCCCTTTGAAATGCAAATAGTTTCTCACCCTCCTCCATGATTTCCCCTCCCTGCCCTTCATACTCCCCAAACCATGTGGTGCTACATGGCCTATTGAGGTCTGCTTTGTCAGAGTGCACTTATGGAGTACATACCAGTTTTCTACTTGGAAATTCTGTTCGGAAACAGTTCCTCAGTAGGAAAACATAAGCATGCTTAAAGCTGAGCATAAATGGCAGCATCTGTTTCTGCTTTCTGATACGTAGAAGCCCTTACATTTAAGCGTCATGAAAGAAATAAATAAAGCACACCTGAAAGTTTGTAAGAAAACAGCGAGCTGGGGATTTGCAGTGTCTGCAATGAAGCATACTATTGCTCTGGTATAACCTCAAAGTGTAGAGCAAACAAGTTGTGGGATATTCCCAGGGTTACTAAAGTTTCAAGAAAATATGTAAGTAAAATGTTACAAGTAAGGCAGTAAATCAGTATTCCTGGTGTGTTACATGTTGAAATAATGTATCGAGAACTTTTAATAACAGCACCTGAAGATAAATTACCAAGTTTGATTTAGGATGGAGTTTTTAATTTTGTAGTTGATGGCTGTTTTGCAGTTTTTATGGGCTATGTAGTCTGGTAGACCAGTGTTTCCTTTGACAATGAGCACACAGCAGATCCAGTTATTTGAAGAACACGGTAGCAACTGACCTTCTTGGTACTTTTCCAGTCACGCAGTTTTGTTAATGCCACGCTATAAACAAGGTCTGATGAGGTGGCACATGTAGTTCAGGTGAAATCTTAATAGTGTGTGACTATAGTGAGATCATTAAAGTAAAATGAAGTGCTGTTATGGCTCATTGCAGGGAAGCAGCTGCAGCTGCTGGGTTCAATGTTATGAGATTAATTCATGAACCGTCTGCAGCTCTCCTTGCTTATGGAATTGGCCAAGATTTGCCCACTGGGAAAAGGTAAAATCCTAATGTTTTACTTCTTTTTAAGCTGCTGTACTTAAATCCTGAGAAATCTTAAATGAGGGAGTGCAGTGTTGCCTTAGCATGAGACTTGTTTTGCTTTTTTCTCTCAATCAAGACAATAAGCATTTAAAAGTTGTAGTTTTGTAGTGTTCTAAATCCCTTTGCTTTGGTCTTTGTATTTTGAGAATTGTTTTTAAAGATTTGTCCTGTTTCCGACTTTCTCTTTAATAAGCTAATTGTCTTGAAGAAAAATACATTCCTTTTTAAACATATTTTGGCATAGCTGGTTTTAACTGTGGGAGATGGGATCATTTTACATGTGCTGGAAGAACTAAAGCAGAGCTCCTGAGTTCAGTAGGTGCATTTGGTTGTCTTTATGAATATACAGATAATTCACTTTCAAAATAGCAAAACTCCTGTCAGTTCAAACTTTTTTGTTCCTCTTGTTGGGTGGTTCTTTACCATTCTCATATACTTCTTGTCTGATTAAAACCTGCAATACATGGTGGTAATCTTTTGACAGTGTGTCAAAATTAATGCTGCTTTCAATATTTTTTTAATGTGGCAGCAATGTGCTGGTTTATAAACTGGGCGGAACATCACTTTCTATCACAGTCATAGAGGTAAACAGTGGAATATATCGTGTGCTTGCTACAAACACAGATGACAGCATTGGTGGAGTTTGCTTCACAGAAGCTCTTGCACAACACTTAGCTTCTGAATTTCAGAGGTAAGATTTGAATTCCAAGCATGTTGCTGTTAGGACAGGATCTTCGTTATGTGGTTTTTGCTTAAAAAAAATCTTAAAGACTTTCTGTGAGTGAAATGGTTCAAGTAAAGATGATGTTGAAGGTGCAGTCAGTTGTTTTGGGGCCAAGGAGGAGACTGGGAAATGGTTTGGTTTGGGTGGATGTTGCCTGAAGTTGGTGTTGAACTATAAGGGTTCAGCTATGAGGTCTGCTGTGTGGAAATGTTCAGTAGTGACATTGTAGTTAATACTAAAATGTTTACAAAGAAGAGTTTCAAGAGCTCTGACTTCTTTTTCTTTCAGAAGGAATTATCATTCAAATTCCTGCCTCTTTAAACTGATACAATTTTTTTTTTAAATTCAGGTCTTGTAAACATGATATTAGAGGAAATCCCAGAGCCATGATGAAGTTAATGAACAGTGCTGATATTGCAAAACACTCTTTATCAACCCTGGGAAGCGCAAACTGTTTTGTAGATTCATTATATGATGGGTTAGATTTTGATTGCAATGTGTCCAGGTAAGGCAGCTCTTGAAGCTACTGAAATCTTACGGATGTTCAATAAGCTGTTATTTCTGGTAGTGTTTATTTTAGAGAAGGAAATAAGATTGAAGGCAAATTTGCTGTTTCATATTGATGCTGCAGTCTGTAGTGGTCAGAGCAGTCACACTAACAGTGTTGCCCTAATGGTTAGAAAATGAAGTGCAAAAAGGCACAAGGAGACCCCATCTTTGGAGTGTGGTTCCTGATGGGAGGGGAGTAGATACAGTAATGAATCAAGGTGTCTGTTTCCTTCCCCTTACTGTTTTTGTTGTTGTACTTTCCTTAAAGAAAGGTCGACTTGTGGACTCTTCATAAATGAGATCCAGAATGGTAGGAGTCCTGGAAGTCTTGATCTTGCTTCTCGGTGACAGCTGGAGTAGAAAGATGTTTTCTCTCTTTTTGTTCCTGCTGCTGTGTGCTACTCAGTCTCTTTTCCCTTGGGATGGTCTCTTACTGAGATTTTTAGCTCACTTTGATTGCTCTTCCAGGCAGCAGCAGCTTTAGCAAAATGAAACAGACTTTCGCATTGCAGAACTCCAGCAGCTGGAGCTGCACAAACAAGGCACGGCATGTTTGAAAGTGTGAGAAGCAATACTGTATAACTGGGGTCGGCTCACTTTTGGATCAGGATGTGCTAATCCTGTGCATCAGTGTTGCAGACTTTGATTTGTTGTATTTGTGCAGAGTAGAACTTCCCTTGCAGGCTTGAAAGAGACAAAAGCAAGCACAAGTTTGTTTTTTAATTTGCTTAATCTACTCCCTGTGTGAAAATCAGGACACAGCTTGATTTGCCTCTAAAAATTGAGTCCTTGTATCCATTTTAAAGATCATGAAGCAGTTCTAGGATTTTTCTTTATTTTTTGACATGAGTCAAGACAACAATACTGGTTTTTTCCTCTAGAGTACACTGAAGAAGAATGAATGTGCATTCATGTAGGTGTTGTTGATGGAATTAATAGCGCAGATACTTCCACAACAACAAAATCACTTGAAGAATAATAGTGGGAAAAGATTTTTTTTTAAAAAATCCCTTAGTACCATCTGGAGAACTAAAGTATATTCTAAAAATTACTGTTCTTCCATTTCAGGTATTTGTCTCTAATGGATGAGATGATCTTTTTTGAATGTTTATTTTTTTTCTCTTTTAGGGCCAGATTTGAACTTATCTGTTCTTCACTTTTTAGTAAATGTGTAGAAGCAATTAAAAAGCTCTTGCAGCAAGTTGGATTTACAGCAGATGACATTAATAAGGTAATAATAGAAATCATTTATCTGTAGGATGCTTCCTAATTCCACAAGAACAATACTTATGGGGCTTGTTTTCTTTGCTGACTGAGATTATTTCGTTATACGTTTAATCAGTTTTGAGTGGGATCCAACAAAGTCTGTAGATTCAAGATCTTTAGAACTGCTATATTTGCTTTTATTTCAGTTATTTGTACTGAAGTATAAGGTAGAGTCACATTCAGTGGTGTGTTTTTACTGCTGCATATTGAGTAGGTGCGGAGGATTTGTCTCCTTTTGGTGTGTAACTCTGCCCAAACTCAAGCCCAGGAGTACCTTCCTTAAGTTCAGTCTGTGGACTTTGTTCTGTCTTCATTGAACTTTGGGTGGGGTTTGCTGACACTTCTGAAGAAAGGCAAAGTTTTGACTTGAAGCTGAACAAATCACTTAGTGTTCACTTAGTGCCTGTGCTCCTCCTTGCTGGCTTAAAACCCACATGAGGTGCCAAACCACAGAGTGCTTTAATCCCAAAGATGGTGGGCAAGGCAGCAGATGTTAGTAATTTGATTCAAATCTCTCTTGCCTTGGTGTGAAATTCATCTCACCCCCTGTGTACCTGTGCATGGCAAGTGGTGCTGCATTCGTTGCTGGCAGAATTGGCTCATCAGGTGTGCAGCTAACGCTGCCTGGTGCTTTCAGTGACACTTGATGCTATTTCAGACTCTTCATTAGTGTTTGCTGTGTCACATCTCAGTTTCTCTGATGGATAAGGAAGTATCCCAGGCCACTGTTCAAAGAATGGCTTTTTTTTCTGGTGACAGCATTTTTTAGGTGGCCTTTTAGGCTCTCAGGCTTTAATGCTTTGGATGGAGGGCAGCTGAACATTTTAAATGTAAAAATGAATAACTTCAGAGTTGTAAATTAGGTTTATGTTTTACATGAGGAAAATTGGGAGTTAGCTTTGTTTTCAGATCTGGCTGATTTCAACAAAGTCACTGAAATAAGACTTGGACTTATGGATAAAATCTGACTTGCTCCTTCCTCCAGGTGCTTGATAGAAGGGTGAGTGGTAAGCAGCACAAGTTACAACGTGGGGAAATTCTAGATTCCAGGAAAGGAATGTGTAGTATGAGGGAAATCAGATGCTGAATTAAGGGCCTACAGAGTCTGTGAAATATGTATCTATGGAGGTCCTGAGCAGCCTGTTGTAATTGTACCTCTTCTGGCCAGGAGGTTGGACTAGATCACCTCTGGAAGTCCCTTTCAACCTGATGAATTTCTCAATTTTCAAAGTGTTACTTTATGTAGGTGATTCTTGCTGTAAGAGAAACTTTTCAAAGACGTATTTCCTTTAATTTCAAAAGCAAAAGCATCAGAAGTCAACCAAAGATTACATCAGTTTTTATTTAAACAACCACAGATGATAAAATAGCCCAGAGCAGTTTGCATTTCTGCACTGCAGGGTGTGACCTGTCTGTTTTATTTGACAGAATAAAGATTTGAAATAATTTTGATGTGTTTTCCAGGTAGTTCTTTGTGGTGGGTCTGCTCGAATCCCAAAGCTACAGCAGCTGATCAAAGATATTTTCCCAACTGTGGAATTACTGAATTCAATTCCTCCAGATGAAGTTATTCCCATTGGTGCAGCCATAGAGGCAGGAATTCTGCTAGGGAAAGAGAATACCTTGTTAGAAGAAGATGCACTCATTGAGTGTTCTGCCAAAGATATTCTTCTTAAGGTAAGGCTAAAATTAAAATAATAGAAAATTTTACTGCTGCAGCAAATACATAGCAATGATTATGTACTATGGATGTTAAGAGAAACAGCCTTGTTTTATTATTACTTCTACACATTTGCTGTAGATCAGCAGTACATGGTAACATAGGTTTATTGACAAAAAAAATCGACAGGAAAAGCTGATTTAAAAGAATTTATTTTTCCTATGTTGTAACAACTGGACTTCTCGTTTATAGGAATGTCAGGGTTTTTTACTTGCTGTGATGGTAAATGTGACAGAGGGAATGAAGCTCGGATTTCTTTTCTTGTGTGCATTGTTGTAACACTTCCAGCCCAGTGAAGCACTTAAAGAAAAACAAACTCTATTCTTTTTTTTCTTTTCTAAGGGAGTAGACGAGTCAGGGGCTGACAAATTCACGGTGCTATTTCCATCAGGGACACCACTGCCAGCTCGAAGGCAGCACACCCTGCACGCTCCTGGAAATATTTCTTCTGTGTGCCTTGAGCTGTACGAGTCATTGGGGAAAAGTCCCATGAACGAAGAGGAGAAATTTGCACAGGTGAGGATGTGCACACTGCTGTACACTTTTAATAGCAGCCACTTGCAAATCAGCTGGACCTGGAAAAAAAATGGAAACCAATCCCACCACTACCAAAACTTGTTAGAAAATTACAGTTGCGTGCATCTCTTTGGCATTGGTCTTTTAATTATTCTTCTGGACATGCAAAATACTGAACAATTTTATAAAGAGACTGAAGTTTCCTTTTGAATTCCTAAATGGCTGACAGGGTTTGACACTTGGCACTACTCTAATAAGATCACCTGGGATAAGAGATCTTTACCAGTTACTCCAGTAGTGCATAGATCCTCCCACATTTTAAAAATAAAACTGATGAAGAAAATGGCATAGTTAATGTGTTGATTACTTTTTGATTTTCCTAGATTGGACAGGATCTTGGTATTTAAATATTGAATTCAGTTTATCACAGTGGTAAGATGAAATGATTCTATGAAATGAGGGGTTAAAGTTGTTGGTTAGGAGTCAACCTACAGAGAGAACACAGCTTTTTTGAAACAGTTATGATGTGCTTTGGAAAGCATCAGAGAAGGGCAGGTGTGTCTGAAATTGATGGAATATTTAAGAAGATTGTTATTCTACCTTAAATCTGCCCAAATATCTTTAAAGGGGATAGGGAAGGGATGTTACCTAAAAATTACAGTACTGATTCTAAAGGACACTGTGGGAATGATAGGTACTACAGCTATCTCAGGAACAGATCTTGAACCAAACCACAGAAACAATAGTGCAAATAGCTTAAAATGCATGAATTTTCACATCTTAGCTGTTGTGTGACATCCCTTCAACTGCTGCACAAGAACTTGAAAAACCTGATTATAATCAAACTTTTTTTTTTTTAAAATAGATTGTACTCCAGGATTTAGATAAAAAGGAGGATGGCCTACACGATATACTAACTGTTCTCACTATGAAAAGGTACTCAAAGCACTTGTTCTTCTGCTGTTTACCCTGCTATGTCACACTTCTGACAAGCAGATTTTGCTCCTGTTACAGAGTATTTAATTTTGTTTTGTTACATTTCAGCATTTCATTGGTCACAGGGCTGTACAGTCCTAGCAGGGGTAAATTCTGTAGAAATGTGGGTTTTCGGCAGTATCTTTGGTGCTGTCATTGTTTGATTCCTAAAGAAACAAAGCTTAATACAATTGTGTAGGTTATTTTTAGCAGCTTCTGAACCATTGATCAGTTTAACCATGCTTGTTGAGAGCAGTCATGATCTCAAACTTCCTGTGGAAGTGAGTTGGGTAGTTTTGCTGAATGCCCACACTCTTGGGAAAAACTGAAGGAGATTTTGTCTTTTTTTAGTTTTGAAGGATTCTAGAATTTACAGTGGCTCTGTCCTTCCAGAGGCAGAGTTGTTAAGCAGAGAAACAGTGCCACAGGAAATTTCTGCTTGCTATTTGAGTTCAAAATACTTTATTTTCTTATATTAGCTATCAAGTGTATTAATGCCTGTTAATAGACCTCACCTAAAATGCCTCGTTTGTCATGCAGACGTTGATACTGAGCACTGATAAGGAAAACATTTTGGGCATTATAGATGTAACTCTGTCAAGCAGAAAAAACCCATTATTTTGAAGGAGGTTTAAGTAATATTTAGGTGAAAAAGGGAGAGGAGGTTTAGTAGAGAAGATCTATTTCTACCCAGATATTTTGTGTGACTGTATGCCTAGCTGAAGTAGGGCTCAATACTGTTTCTTAATTCTTGGATTTTGATAATTAAGGTTTTCCTTGTTGAAGGACATCCCTGGAATTTAAAGACTATTTACACTTCAAAAGTCAAGTTCTTGTGCTATGACAAGACATACTTATAAATCCGTTACTCAGGGTTCTCACAATGAATATTTTGAATAATATTACCACATATTCTGTTTACAAACTTGTACTAAATAAACTCAATTGCAATATTTAAATGTCTTCCTGGATCTATTCCAGCATATATAGAAAAGATAGATGCTTTAAGGGCAAGAAGTGCATATAAAAACACTGACGAAATTAAACTTAATTTCGTAAACCAGTTTCATTTGTGTTGAAGCATGTTTGTCCCTGGATATTTTGATGCTGATCTGTCTTCCTTTCACCTGTGTGAAGACTATTGTTTATCCTCTCTGGGACATGCAGTAACACAGTAAGTGTTGTGTTGAGATAATCCTAAATATAACCCTTTCTTTTCTCTAGGGATGGGTCCTTGCACGTTACCTGCACGGATCAAGATACTGGAAAGTGTGAAATCATCACTGTTGAAGTGGCATCATAGTCCATTTTGGAAGTCAGCATTTTTCTAAGTTGATTTTTGTCTCTTTTCTGCCAAAGCAGTGAGTCTCTGGGATGTCTTTGATGATTCTTAGAGGACTGTAATAAACTAAAGTAAAATGCTAATTTGCCACCAAGTCTATTTGGAGTGTGGTGCAAAATGATAAGTCAAGACATGGACAGCAGATCGTTGAATTATCAGCACTTCATTTACAAAATACAAAGCACAAATGCTTGTGCCTGTGGTTCAGCAACAAGCATATTACATAGTTTGAAGATTTTTTCCTTGACTAATCAGGTCTTGTACCCATTCAGCCAGTGCATCTGTGGCTTCAGCAGCATAGCATTGAACCAGTGACAGCTAGACTGGTGAAAATCCACTCTCTGGTAATTATACTGGAATCTTGTGTGGTCTTGATCTTGACCAAAACCGTGTAGGTGGAGCCCATTTGCACTGGCCTCTTGAGCAGGTTAAATTTTTTTTCAGGATTTTTTTTCTGTACAATGGTTTTGTGATATTACCTGAGAAATGTAAGAGTTAAATGTGCTTATTTATATGTTATTAAAATACGTTTTTTATGAGGATCCTGGCAATCTCCATTCTGTGTGGCACTGTTTCAATCTATATTGTCATACATTTGTCTAAGTATAAGCAGACGGGTTTTTTCAATAACGAGATCAAGCAGGCAAGAGTGGATATGGGATTTGAGGGTCTCAGCATGAAGTGCAGTGCTTGCAACAGTGTGTTACCTTGTAAAATACTGAAACTGTTACAGAAGAGCCTCAAAAATCAGAGAATATAGAGCAAGGGATACATGTCTGGATTTGAAGAGAAGCGTATTCCACTACCTGAGGTATGAAGTGAACTTGGAAACGTCTTTGACAGCCACCTGAAAGGAGCCTTCCTGTCAGTGGTTGCCTGGAGAAAGAGCCCGACGGGATCAGAGGTTGCTGTGACAGGGGAGGTTTGGGTTGGACAGTGGGAGGAATTTCTTCACATTAAAGGTAATGAGGCCTTGGAATGGGCTGCCCCGGGGAGGTGAAGTCACGATCCCTGGGGGTGTTTAATGAAAGCCTGGATGTAGCACTCGGTGCCATGGTTTGGTCACAGGTTGGACTTGATCTCAGAGGCCTTTTTTAAACTAGTCAATTCTGTGATTCTGTCAAGGCTACATTAATAGTAACTACCTCATCTGAGGAGTGAGGTTTGATGACGGTGTAATTTTTTTTTTTTTTCCCAAGAAGTGCCTGGACCATTTCTCCGAGGTTCTTCCTTTCGGCTCTGCAGCTGAGGGGCCTCGCGCTTCCCCCACCTGCCCCAGGCACTGCAGAGCTCTATAAGAACAAAAGCGAAATGGCTTTAAATCCGTTCCGCTCCCCGCGTTCCCGCTTTCCCGGGCCCGTCCCGCCGGGCGCCCCTCACGGCAGAGGCGGGAAACGGGAGGGCGGGCGGAGCCGCGCGCGCGCCGAGCCCGCCCTCTTCGCCCCGCCCCCTTCCGGCGGGGGGCGGAGCGGGCGCGGCCCACCCCAACATGGAGGGCTGGCGAGGAGGTGAGGGGACAGCGGGCTGGGGACGGGGCGGCCCGGGCTTCTGCTGTCCCCCACCCCGGGCTCTGCTCGCCCTGCTCCGGGCGCTGGGGGGCCGGGATGGACGGGGGAGGACGGGCGGGGAGGCTCCCGCTCCCTCTCGGCGGCGGGAGCCGCTGCTGCTTCCTGGCGCCCGGCTCCGTCAGGACTGTTCCCACCGCCCCTGCCCCCAGACCCCCGGCGAGGCGGGGAGGGAAGGGCTGGGGATCCTGCCCGCTTCCCCGAGGATCCTGCCCGCTGCCCCAGGGGAGCTGAGGGAGGAGGGCGGGATGTGCCTGGGGTGAGCATGGAACGGAGGTGGGACGCGGGGAGAGGCGCTGGGTCCCGGCGCGGCCGCGGGAGAGGCACCGCCGCCCCCTCCCGAGCCCCTGCGCTGTGAACTGCGCCGGGGCCGGGCCGGGAGAGCCCCGCGGAGCTCCGGGGGGAGGCGGGCACGGCCCCGCAGCCGGCGGCTCCCGCTCTGGACTTCATCCAGCTCCTTGATCCCGGTGTTTCCCGGGCGCTGCCGCCCTGCGGAGTGGCTCGTCCCTCTAAATCCGCCTGGCTGACAGGGCACTCGCGATCCTTCTGGATGGGGGCTCTGGGTCTCTATCTCCTCGTCCAGTCGCCATGGTTGCATCGCAAGTGCTCAGTTGCGCTTGACCACAGAAATTTGGCGGTCTTAGTAAAGAATGGAGGTTTCCTGCTTGCCGTAGTTCGGTTATTCGATGCTGTAATTGTAGAAAAATTGCTCGGTGCTTAGTGTAACTTTCACCTGTGGAAGTCTCTGCTCTTCAAAATATTTGTCGTTCTTTATAAGTGTACGTACTGTACAGAATAAAGGTGCAGGGAGGGAATCACCGGCGTGTTTCACTTGACCCGTTAGAGAAGGGTTGAGTTGGAGACGCTGCAGCTGTGCAAGAAGCTCGTGGACTGCTGTCACAAATGGTAATGTGGGGACTCTGGGATGAGGCATAATGATTTCAGTTTAGCTGAGACATTAAATAGGATTCTTTACCAATTTTCTTATTGTAGCCTGGTATGTGCCATGTCTAGCTTCACTTGAGACCCTCCAAGAATTATGTAGGAAGGAAAATCTCAGATGTAAATCCATTGGAATCACCAACAAGAGTCTAAAGAGTTATGAGGTGGAATATTTGTGTGACTACAAGGTAGAAGAGGTAAGAGAAACACAGACCAATTTGATCACTTTTTCAGCTGAAATTTGGAAGCAAGCCAAAGGTAGTTTTGCTCATAATATAAAGCGGCAGGCAGTGAGTACAAAGCTTTTGCTGGCATCAAATGAAATATATTTTAAACTTTGAATTATAAAGAGAAAGTGGTGTAAACTGCTACTTCCAGTATGTGGAAGGAAGGTCTTTTCCTGAAATTACAGACATGTTAGAATATGAAATGTTTCACCTTTGCATATCTGATGCCGATGCTTTAGGTGGTAGCTCGGTATGAATTATGATGCCTCTCCTTTATTTGCAGACAACCCTGTGTATTTCTCTCTTGATTCTTTTAGTCTGTTTGACAAAGAATTAGGCACATGTGTTGCATATGGATTCTTGTGAAATTCGATCTCAGGATTTGTCCTTGTTACGGTTATTTGTCCTTTTTAAATAAGTGCAAAATGTATGCTGCTTCACTGTAAATACAATATTACATATATCAAATTAATTACTGTTCTGGGAGGATGATATGACCAATAGTGGGGTTTAGACTTTTTTTGCTAAATTTTGGATTTTTTTTTTTTTTGTTCTGTATGTGATCCAACTGCATTCTGCTTGTGCATACGAGTCATACAGCGAGTTAGCATGACTTACCACCTGCCTTGGCAAACTAGCCTCCTCCAGGTATACCATTAGCAACCAGAGTTCATCCCAACTTTTGATTTCTTTGCCCCAGAGATGATTTGTAAAGTATGCAAAGTTGTGCTATGAGTTAATTTGCAAACAAAAAACCTGATTTTTCTCTTTTCTTCCCATTTGTAATTTTTATGGGGATATCAAGGTTTTCTGCCCTGTTTGCTGATCCTTAACTCCAGAGCTGTTGTGTGTGTCTGTATGCTCTGCGATGCTGGATTTCAGCAACATGAACTCTGGCTAAGTCTGTATCTATTTCTGTATTTCAAGGGCAAAGCATATTATCTTGTGAAATGGAAAGGATGGCCAGAATCTTCAAATACTTGGGAACCTCGGAAACATCTGAACTGCCCTCTGCTTCTTCAGAACTTTCTTAGAGACAAGAATGAATACTTGTCTCGAGGGAGAGAAGGCAAAGCACTGAAAGTGAGAAACCATGTTAAAGCTTTAAAACCTGCAATTGCAGATTACATTGTAAAGAAAGCTAAACAAAGAATAGCTCTGCAGAGATGGAAAGAAGAACTCAACAGGAAAAAGAATCATAAAGCAATGATTCTGGTAGAAAACACTGTGGATCTTGAAGGCCCTCCTATAGACTTCTACTACATCAATGAGTATAAACCTGCTCCAGGAATAAATGTGCTCAATGGAATAACAACTGGCTGTGAATGTGCTGACTGCCCTGCTGAGAAATGCTGTCCAAAGGAGGCTGGGTTTATTTTGGCTTACAATAAACGTAAGAAATTGAAAATCCAGCCTGGCTTGCCCATCTATGAGTGCAATTCATATTGTAGGTGTGGGCCTGACTGCCCGAATAGGATTGTACAGAAGGGGACCCCATATTCCCTCTGCATCTTCAGAACCAGCAATGGCCGTGGCTGGGGAGTAAAAACCCTCCAGAAAATTAAAACCAACAGCTTTGTGATGGAGTATGTTGGAGAGGTAAGTGTGTATTTATCTCATACAGGTGAATTACATGCAGTCAAAGAAATGTTAGATAAAATCTTAATGACCTTTCTCTCAGTTTTAACACTTCTTGACTTCTTCACTCAGAGGGTGGTCGGGCACTGGAACAGGCTCTCCAAGGAGGTGATCACGTCAACAAGCCTGACAGAGTTTATGGAGTGTTTGGACAATACTCTCAGGCACATGGTGTGATTCCTGGAGATGTCCTGGGCAGGGCCAGGAGTTGAACTTGGTGATCCTTGTGGAAGTCTTTCAACTCAGGATATTCTGTGATTCTACTGTATAATAGATCAGTCTGCTTTTGAGTAGAGAGATAAATAGACATTCAAGTTGACAGCAAAATTATGTTGTCTAGAACATTCCTTCATTCCAGAGCAGTTGTAAAAGGTCATGTGTAAGGAGAATATTTATCTCATATGGCACTAAAGAATTCTTTTAGATACATGCCCTAATAGATTTGCAAATCCTTAATTTCTTTCATTGCAATCATACTCTTCATTCTTCCCTGATCAGCTTTTCTGTAGTTTTTGCCACTCCCAAAGCACAGTTGTTATGAAACTCCCTTCACTGTCTGTCAGTCTCTTTTCTGTTTTATCTGAACTTCTAAGGTAGTATTTCCAAGCATATTTATTACTTTTGATTAACAGCAAGAATAAGACTCATAGTACAGACATTATCTGTTTATTCAGTTTCATACGATTTCAAAGAGAACTTTTATGTTATAAAATACAGACCTTGAGTTACTCTTGAGATTTTGTGTTGCCCTGTGTTTATATGGTTCAGCCCCTGCTCTGCTCCAGGGCTCGTCACACCAGCAGCTCCTGGCAGGCTCTCTGTTACAGTGTGTTGCATTTCTACCACAAATCTGCCTTGCCACTATGTTGACTCAAAGTATTTCTTTTTGTCCCTTTGTACAGTGTTTATGGTCTTAAGTAGATTTCCTCCATGCTTCCTGCCCCAAAGCTTCTAACTTCTCATGTTCATCCATTTCCTTTAAATATACAAGAGGTCAGACGTTGCAAATATCTCTGTTAATGCAGAAAGGTGATTATGTAATTTTGTTGCTTAAAGGAAAGAGTGTGTATTTACCATTTCACCTGAATCTACTTAATATCTACTGAGTTCTCAAATCTCATCTGTCAGATTTTAGAGGGATTTGTTGTCCAGTTCCATCACATTTTGTACCTCTCTTTCTGCCAAATTATGATTTCTTTGCTGAATCTGCACTACAGAATGTGTTTAATGTGTCAGGCTGCAGATGAAGTTGTTTAAACTGTTTTATCTGTCAACAGTGACACACTCGCCTAATTGAATAGATTGAGCTTTGTGATGTCTGTCTGAGCTGCTGTGAATAGGATCTTTCATTGCAGTCAAAAATAGCAGGAGGAGATGCTTCTGGGAAGAGAGGAAATGAATATGGGGCTGTAAATGTGGCTGGGTTTTAAAGACTGGTACCTGCTGATTATATGTGCAAAGGGAGAAGGTTGAATCTTGGTTTTATGTGAAATAAACGAGGTATTCTGGGTCTAATGAAAAAAGTGTGTATATAGAAACTTGAGGTAGAAACAGTTGATGGTCTTGTCATCATCAAAACTGTTAATAGAGGGTGCTGATATGTTTTTTTTTTCCAGAGACAAGGTAGTGCTGTGCATCAGCTTTAGACAAATCGCATCCAGAGAAGCCTCAGTCACTAATTAGTTCAGCTCTATGTACTCTTATGTGTTCTTCATTCATTAGATGGAATGCTACTTCAACATCAAAAACTTACTGTGGTATTTTTTGCTAAGTATTTTTCTAACTTATTGTGATTTTTGTTTTGATTTAGTAATAGTTAATAATATGATGCAGGTTTCTTTTTTCCTTTTTTTTAGGTGATTACAAGTGAGGAAGCAGAGAGGCGAGGCCAGCTCTATGACAACCAGGGAAATACATACTTGTTTGATTTGGACTATGACTCAGATGAATTTACAGTAGATGCAGCTCGATATGGAAATGTGTCCCATTTTGTGAACCACAGTGTAAGACCTTGTTTTGTATACTAAGAATTTGGAGAATTATCTTAATTGTGCCAGAAATGTCTTCTACTATAAACATTGTCTTACCATATTCACAGTTTTTCTGGAGTCGTTTCCTTCGTGGACTACAGTCCAGTCAATCAGATGATGTAATAAATAGAAACAGAATAGTTGGCCTTACTTGGACTGAGACTGTCTACAAAAATCTGGGAGAGAGATGCTGCCTGAAGTGGACATCCTATAGGACTGGAGTTTTCACTGAATCAGCTGGTTTTAGACAACCAAAATAGGGTTGGTTTGGGTGTGTTTTTTCTGAGTACTTGAAGTACTTAACATGTGACAGGACCTTAATAAAATTAGCCAGGAGTCAGAGATGACAGGAATTGATGCGTTATTTTGTAGCTGGGCAGGATGAAATGTTACTCTGAATTTCATCCTGCAAACTTGGTAGAGGAAAAAGAAAATTCCTGTGCTTTCTTAGGTATCTACAGGGGAGAAGCAGAATTTTTCCTCCTAATTTAAACTTGCCAGAGAACTCAAATGTAATTTTTAACAAGCAATTTTTTGTAGTGTTTTATTCAAGTTCAGCTGAAGTACCTAAAGCAAGAAGGCTGAGCTGCATTCGTAAGGATTCCTGAACTAAAAATTATTATTTCTTACTGATCCAGTATTTGTGAGGTATGCAGTCAGTGTTCTACAAATACAGAAAAATTCATGTCTTCAGGTTTGTGAGATGATGATACTTGTATTTCATGCAGATTTGCCAGGGAGAAGGATGAAGAGGAGTTTTAGGTACAGACAGTTGCTCTTCACTTTCGCAAATGGGAATGAAGTATTCTCAGTCTTCAGTGTAAAGTTAAATGTCTGTAACTTCACTTCTGATTCTTTCATGTGTGATATATTTCACTGTTAAAGAACAAAAAAGCATGCACAGTTTAACAGTCTCAGGGACTACTGACTTCTGACAGTTCATCCAGAGAAAATGAGGAAGTGGTTTCTAGTTCCTGCTTAGTGACCTTCACCCTCCTCCTAGCACCCAGACCATGGCAAGGAATTCAGAAGCCAAGCAGGTTTGCAGTTGGCAATAGAAATTCATGCACAGTGTGAAGATGTTATCTCTGGCCTGGAAGCAATGCTTAAACATCAATACAGAGTAGAGAATTTGTGGGGCTTGAAACACTAAATTGCTTTTAGTTTTCTTTCAACTTTAATTCTTTTTATGGGTTTTGTTGGTACATACTACCCTCTGAATGTAGCTGTAATTATCTTGTCATCATTTTTGTTGTCACCTTTGAAGGTGCCATTTTCTTTTATAGGTTGTTCCATATTAATGTAGTCTACACGTTGTGCAAAGGTTGCCTTCCTGGAAGGACTTGAATCTGAGCTACAAATGTTCTCCTGGAACGCTATTTCAATTTGTTGATTTCAGAAGATAACTTAATTGCAGACTTCTGTCACTGAGACAAGAACCTATTCTTTCTTTGCTATGACCTTGGTTTACTTAAACACTTCAGTGAAATTAAATATTAATTTTTCTAAACAGAAACTGCATTAATTTTTGCTTACAGTGTGATCCAAATCTTCAAGTCTTCAATGTGTTTATTGATAACCTCGACTTGCGTCTTCCTCGAATAGCGCTGTTCTCTACCCGAACCATCAAGGCTGGAGAAGAGCTAACCTTTGACTATCAGATGAAAGGTCTGCACATTTTAACATGGTTCTTGTGGGAGTTTTGGGGTGCTGGTGGGTTTTACTGCAGCCTGACTGATGGTAGCATTTCAGATCAGGCACAGCTTTTCCTAATGCAGCTCTGGCTTTCAGGACAGTCATTGCTCATGATGTGTAGTGCAGAGAAGAGCACACCCAGAAGCTTTTGCCTGCATCTCTAGTGCATTGCCTCCCTCAGTGCTCCTAGCACATCAGGGATTGTGGCTGGACTGTCTGGTGAAGCAAATGGTTTTGAAGCTTTGTCCCAGGAATGCTCAAAGGAATGGTCAGGCTGCCCTTAAATAAAGCTTTCCTTTATTCAAATCAGCGTTTCAGGTAAACTACTTTCTAGGTAATCTGCTAGTGACAGTTACTAAGGCAGTTGTAAGGGCTCAGCAGCATGAGGCACCATAGGTTTGTCTTTGAGTTCTGGTGTCTGTAGGCCTCAGTCGTGGATGTAGGTCCTATGGAACTGCTGTTTCAGCTGGGATAGAGTTAATTTCTTCTCACTATCTTGTACAGTGCTGTGTTTTAGATTCAGTATGAGAATAATGTTGATAACTCACTGATGTTTTGACTGTTGCTAAGTGGTGTTTTTCTTAAGTCAAGGATGTTTTTGTGTCTCATGCTTTACCAGTGAGGAGGTACTCAAAAAAATGTTTAAAAAAAGCTGTGAGGGAGCACAGACAGATGACCTGAACTGGTCAAAGGGATATTCCACGCCAGAGATTTCATGCCCAGTGTAGAAACTGGGGAGATATCCAGAAAGAGATGATCAGGGATGGTACCTGGGCATTGATGAACCGTAGGTAAGCAATTGTATGTGCATCACTTGTGTTTGGTTTTTTCTTTTACTACTACTACTACTAATAATAATCAGCATCAGCATAACCAGAATATCATCATTATTACAATATTTTACTGTTACAATTATTAAACTGTTCTTATCTCAACTTACGAGTTTTACTTTTGGTTCTCCTCCCCGTTCCGCTGGGGTGGAAGTGAGCGAGTGTCTGCGTGGTGTTTCATTGCCAGCTGGACTTAAACCACGACACTGCCAAATTGATCTTGAATCTTAAAACTCCTCTCTGTTTGTGACACTGACATTGAAGGCCAGCTGCACTCTCAGCTGATCTGTGTGGATACCTGGGAGGTACAAAGTTCGAGTTTTGGACTCCATTGTGTATGCTGGTATTGTACAAGTAGTTGTAACAAGGGTGTCAGTAGAATCTGAGTACAGCTACACACACTGCTCTTTGAACTGGGCTGTTAGAAGGCCTTTAGAAGTTGTTTGAATACTGGGCATGATCTCAGTCTGTCTTTTAGACCTTCCTTACTTGTGTTCATCTGTGTTGCAGGTTCAATAGATCTGACTTCAGACTCTGCTGAAGGTCTTAGCCCATCCAAAAAGAGGATCAGAACTGTCTGTAAATGTGGAGCCGTGTGTTGCAGAGGTTATCTCAACTGAGTTCGGGTATCCAAAGTCACAAATATTTTGTTCTTATTTTAATGTGTTTTAAGAAGACTCTTCTTTCACACATATATTCAAGTATTCTTACATGTAATGTAAATAAGGATGTTGAAAACAAGGCATTATGTTTGTAACTGAAATGGCACGGGCCAAAGAAAGAGATTGTAGTGTTTCGAGCCCAATACAAAATTGATAATGGGGATTAAAAATTCATTTTTCTAGAACAGTTGTTTAGGAAGCAGTAAAATGTATGCAAAGAAAACTCTAAAATGTACCTTGATTTGAATATTCCTAGAATCACAGAATAAGCTGGATTGGAAGGGACCCTCAAGGGTCATCAAGTCCAACTCTTAGTCCTGCACAGGACACCCCCAGAATCACACCCTGTGCCTGAGAGCATTGTCCAAACACTTCTTGAGCTCTGCCAGGCTTGGTGCTGTGACCCCTTCTAGGGAGCCTGTTCCAATGCCCAACCACCCTCTGGGTGAAGAGCCTTTTCCTAGTATCCAGTCTAAACCTCCTGTGGCTCAGCTTCATGCTGTTTCCTCGAGTCCTGTCACTGGTCACCAGAGTGAACAGATCAGTACTTGCCCCTCTGCTTCTCCTTGTGAGGATGTAGAAGAGCACAATGAGGTCTCCCCTGAGTCTCCTCCAGGCTGAACAGACCAAGCGACCTGAGCTGCTCCTCATAAGGTTTCCCCTCAGACCATTCAGCATCCTTGTGACCTCCTCTGGATGCTCTCTAATGATTCAGTGTCTTTTTTTACATTGTGGTTCCCAAAACTGCCCCCAGCACTCGAGGTGAGGCCGCCCCAGTGCAGAGCAGAGTGGACAATCCCCTCCCTTGCCCGGCTGGCGATGCTGGGCCTGATGCACCCCAGGACAGGGTTGGCCCTGCTGGCTGCCAGGGCTGCTGACTCATGTTCAACTTGTTACAGACATTCGAGTGTGAGCTTTCAGCCATAGGCCTTCAGGAGCTCATTCCAGTGGGATGAAGTGATGCTCTATGTTTTCTATACCTTGAGAAGTCAGGAGGCATTTGATTTGAATTCTAAATCTTAGTTGACAGTTCTTTTGCTTTTTTGTTATATAAAGAGAAGCTTGAAGATCTTAGCAATAACACTTATGGCACCAGGGTGAGGGATTAAGGAGAGACTGTGTAAATAAAGGGTCACAGGAGTGCAAATTGTAAAATGTCCATGGAACTCCATGCAAGGGAATTAATTGCAGAAAGAAAATTAGAGAGGCCAAAGCTCAATTAAAACTAACCTGGCCACTTCTTTAAAGGATATTTAAAAATGTTTTTATAAATACGTTAATAGCAAAAGGAGGGGCAAGGAAAACCTGCATTCTTTATTGGACACGGTGGGGGAATATGGTTACCAAAGATGAGGAAAAGGCTGAAGTACTTAACACTTTCTTTGCCTCAGTTTTCAACATTAAGACAGGCTGTCCTCGGGACAACTGGCCTCCTGAGCTGGTAGATGGGGATGGAGAGTGGAACAGTCCCCCTGTAATCCAGGAGGAAGCAGTTAGAGACCTGCTGAGTCACCTAGATGCTCATAAGTCCGTGGGACCAGATGGGATCCATCCTAGGGTGATGAGGGAGCTGGCAGAAGAGCTCACCAAGGCACTCTCCATTAATGGTTTACCTGCAGAAAAGGAGGCTCAGGGGTGACCTTACCGCTCTCTACAACTCCATGACAGGAGGGTGTAGCCAGGTGAGGTTCAATCCCTTCTCCCAGGGAACCAGCAACAATACAAGGAGACATAGTCTCAAGCTGTGCCAGGGGGATTTAGGTTAAACATTAGGAAAAATTTCTTCACAGGAAGGGTGATTGGACATTGGAATGGGCTGCTCAGAGAGGAGTCACCATCCTGAAGGTGTTTTAAAAAAGCCTGGATGTGGCACTCAATGCCATGGTCTGGTTGACAAGGTGATGTTTGGTCATAGGTTGGACTCGATGATCTCAAAAGCCTTTTCCAGCTTAACTGATTCTGTGATTTTGTAATTGGTATTAACAGATCCCAGGTGTAATACCTGAACTTCTTAGCTGATGTTATGTAGAACTTTTTCAGTTGTTATGCTCTGATTTTTAGTTAGGATTCTATAGGAGGACTGCAGTTCCACAGAGCATCGGTAAATATGGGATTGTCAGAAGTAACATTCACTGTTTGTTTTCATTGCAGAAATTTGGCAGTCATGGCTGAAACAAGTTGCTGGCTGCAGTTTGCAAATAGATAGCAAAAGGTTAAGGAGAGCAGCCCGTTGTCTAACAGAGCCAATGCATTGTGGAGATATGCTCTGTTACCTGTTAGGTGCAAAAGAGCCCTGGGATTGATGTATATTCACAACTGGTTTTGGTTAAGTTTTTACATACTGTGTCTTTTTTACCTAGTGACAGACTTCTAAGATACTAGGCCTGTATTTTCTGGTTGCAAAAATGTTAACTTCAGTGAAGTTAGACTAGGGGTGGGTATACCCATTTGCTGTAGACATTTGTAAGATGTTCTTGATAGTAAAGGCTGAGAAATGTGCTGTTCTTCAGCTGCTTGAGTCATCTTTTTTTTTTTCCCTGATCATCTTAAAGTTGTCTCAATCTATTCATAACATATGCTGAGTTTTGTTGGCTTCAGAACCACTGAAGAGCAGTTGAGATGAGTGATGAGTGGAGTTACAGCCAAGGTCCATGCTCCAGGTATGATCCCAATGCTTTATTCTCATGGATTCAAAGCACGTAAAACTTGCACATTGCTTACAAGTCACGTAAATGTCGATAGGGTCAGGCAGAATAATGTTGCTCCATAAATGGATGCTCCATAGCTGGATGCTGGCTATGTATCATAGGTCAGCTAGTTACCTTTATAAGGTGCACAGCTGTTGGCTCAGGTGAATGAAGTCAAGTACCCAGCATCTAACTGTTTACTTAATTTGTTAGAAAATGCCTTAAATTCCATGTTAATTACTAGCACTTCAAAAAGAGCATTTCAGTGTTGTTCCTTAAGAAGCACAGTTGCATTTGTACTGAAGATCTGGCTCTTTGGTAGCAAATGACATTTTATATGCTACTAGCCAAAATCGGTTTTACACTTTTGGTGAAGAGCATGGGCCACTGGAAATGCTGTGTGAGTTTTGTAATCTACAATACAGAGATACATGTTGAAATAGAGACTTTATATTGTTTAATGAATAGGAGAAAGTTTGCTTAGTTTTAGAAATATTTGATGTGATCAGGCTCACCTGTATCCACACAGTTGATAAATGCTGAATCTTGTCAGTTTTTATCATGCCATATCTCTAATGAATTTTTTTTTAATTTAAAGTTTTAAGTGCGATGTGGAGCTTTAATGTCAGCAAGCTCTAGATGATCTTGCATCGTTTGGAGTCGTTAGTGCTTTCTCTTGCACGTAGCTCTCATGAGCAGTGCATTCCATGTGGATGGAATCTGCAGTCTCCAGCTCCTTAATCTGCTGCTCTGCAGCCTGCGCTGTCCCTGCAGCGCGGAGCGGCTGGACAAGAGATGGATTCCTTGCTCCAGCCTCGCCTGGGCCGGGGACGCAGCGCAGGCCCGAGGCTCTGGCTCTCCCCATGCCCAGTTTGATTTAAATATTGCAAGTAGGTGCATTTTAGAAGGAAACAGTTGTGGCAGTTGTACTGGAGTGCAATGTCTGCCTTTTCCAGAGGCAGAGAATGTTATCACCAGCACTGGAATAACGCTGCTGTTTGTTAAGGATATGTTTGTTATCTTCTGCCATAAATAAAGAACCATTAATTTATGTTCTGGGAGGTAGCAGTATTTTGTATTTATTTGAAGGAAACCCATGGACCCAGTTTCCAAGATAAGAGCCTTGAACAGTATTTTATATTTACATATTCACAGTGTATTTGGATTGCAGTCAGTTAATTAGCTAAATGAGACTCCGTGTCACTTTTAAAACTCCTTTTACTGTTTTTATGAGTTTGGCAGAAAATTGCCAAACTGGAAATGGAGAAAAAGCTGTTTTCAATCTCTTAGGGAGCCTAAACCAGCCCAGCTTCTGCCTTTGTTTTGCTTTGTGGTCTGTTGGCATCGTCATGGTCACCAGTTCAGTCATGTGTATGCACTTCTTGGGGGCTGGTGACCTGTGACCTGTCCTCCAGCTGTTCTTTTTTGTTGGTTGTTTTTTTTTTTTTTTTTGGTAGCACATCTAAAGCTGCAAGATCACCTGTAAGAAAAGCTATTGTGTGTTTATTTAATCTCCAAGTTAAGTCAATTTTTTGGCTATTTTTAATGTATGTTTTAGGAACTGTATTAGAATATGCAGTTTGTAAGCTCAGGAACATTCTCTTTTCATACTGTGTCATCTCTAGTATTGCTATCTTCCTATAGTTTTTGATAAAATAAATTAAATTTAGTTTTTCTCTTGTTGTTGTCATTTTTAAAAAAAATTAGCCTGTCAAAATTAGTTGTAGCAGTAGAATTTGCTTTAAGACTGTAACCTCTTAATTCCTAGCCTGTACCCAAATTTTCTAGGACTGTAAGAACTCCAGCTGAGGGACCATGAGGAAATGATGTGTTTTGAGTTTAGGGTTGGTGAGAACTAGTATAAATTTACACTTGCCTGAACAGACTGGATTTCTGTGTATTTGAGCATCCTGTTAAAGGTGGCCCTGAACTTACATGCACAGTACAGGTATGAAATGAGCCAACAAAAGAGGTTCTGTTCTGTCTGACTTTATTCACAGAGGTAGTTCCAACAGCACTTCCACTCACTCAGGCTTGCTAAAAAACCCCCAAAGTTGGTAGATCACATTTGGAAATTAGGTTAACAAATCCCACAAACAGCAGGAAAAGTAACAGTGGAGAAATACAGGGATCTTGAATATCCTTAAAATCATACATAGATTATGGCAATGCTTTGTCCCTCCTGCCTCTGTGGCAGAATGCTGGTTGGTTTAACATTCACATGTCCCTAAACGTGGCACAACGACTGAAGGCACACTTAGAGGGGAGAGGTGGTGTGCTAAAGTACATTTAATTCTTTGAGACTTAAGACCACAAGGATGGAAAACCTCAGGGATTTTTAGATGACTTCTGTAGTTTGGATATTTTGTAGGCACTCCAGTTGAGGAAAAACCTGAATAACATTTCTATGTTAGAAGAACGTTGGCAGAGTTATGATGGCACACATGCATGGAGAATGTATTGTCTTGATTTAAAACAGTGAAGTCTACACAACGTTGCAGAGGAGGTGAAGTTTTGTAGTACAGGAGCCTTAAGTAATGCAACCACCAGTCTGGGATGCCAGGTTACCTTCTGTGGCTGAGTTACCTGCCAGAGCAGGACAGGGCTGGCAACTTGGGAACCACAGGATTTTAAGTTTTTCTGAAGAACAATTCAGAACAAACCAGAGCCCAGAGGAACTGATGACAAGTTGTTTGCAATGAGTTGGAGATGAAGCACAGACAGTGGTCTGCAGTACCTCACTCAGGAGTTAAAGCTCAGTGTAAAGAGAGACTTTTTGAAATGAACAATTTGATTTAAAAGAAATTAAAACCCCCTCACAACCTCAGTAATTCTCTAATCTGTTCTGCAGTTGTTTTTAAAAATAACTGCAGTGAGTACTGATTAAATTGTTATAATAATGATAAAAAATGATAATAGTGATTAAAGCCAAATTACAACTGCCTTGTTTGTGTGGTCATTCTTAGGTGTTGTTCCCCACAGTTAACCATGTGGTATTTTATTAAAACTTGAGGTCACATTACAAAGGCAAACTCTTACAGCTCATGATAAACACTAAATTTCTTTTAGTGCTCTACCCTTAGTTTTGTCTGGTCTGTTTTTTGTCTACTTCCAGTCCTGGAGAATTGAACCTTGGGAGGTAGAAGGCTTTTACTGTCCCTCCTGGGAATACTTTCTAAATAGTTCCTTTTCAGTATTTCATGGAAGGAACAATAAAGCTACACAGGCTGCAAATTCCTATTTCTAACAGTAAGAGATTTCTCAATAAAGCATGACTCAGCATAGCTGCAGATAGTAACTAGCACAAAAAAGAATTTAGGTATCAATAAACATGTTGGGTATTACCACAAGGTACTCAGTTATACCTGTTCTCAGGAGACTTTTTTCTCACTGATTATGTTTTCACCTGCTGCAAGTTTCTTGTATAAATAGTGCAGTTTATCTGGCTGAGGCGCTTCAGCATCAGGAGTCAAGGGAATTTCAAAGTCAGAGGAGCTCTGGGAGTCCCTCCTCAGCTCGAGATCAGGAGTCCTGGAGCTGTCACTTATTTCTACCAGCACATCCTGGATGTGGGCAGCACCATCTTCTGCAGCTTTCTCACAGCCTTTGCTTTTCAAGCCACAGGCACCATCGTGGCCACAAGGTCTGTTCTGACCTGGTGGCTTCCCCCTGCTGCTGTCCAGCTGAGTGTCCCTGGGAGATTCCTGCAGCACAGGAACCACTGCTCTGCTCCCACCTTTGCTGAGGTCCAGGGCACTTCTCTCCTGGGAGGTGATGAGCACTGTGTCCATTTGGCTATCCCAGCCCTGGCTCCCCTGCTCTGATATGTGTGTTGACTGAGAAGAATTTTGGGAGGAGATGTGTGTTGAGTCACTTTGTCCATCTGAATCACTGAAGAGCGACTGGGACCCACCAGCATCTGCTGAAGATGGGATGTTGTCCTCATTTTCAGAGCTTTCCTCTAGTTTATTACCTGTAAAAAATTCACCCCAGCAAGGGACATTGGCATTAGACTCCTGCTGGTCACTAGTTACACCATTGAAATTCACTGTGGAAGTGGCATCTGGCTCATGGGAAAGAAATTGAACTGTATTTTTTTCAGATTCTTCTTCTTCTTCATCATCATCATCATCATTTGATTCCTCACAGTCCACAAAGTCTACCTTGAGGGAAGTGTAAGTTGTGGTCCCTTTGTAACTTTCTGTGCTCTCATTAATGTTTCCTTCAGAATTTTCAGACTGTCCTGTGCTGGAGGGCCTGCTCTCTTCTCTCTGCTGTTTTGGAATCTTAGGCCTTGTAGAAATTAATTCTGAATCAAAGAGATCATCTTCATCTGGCAAGAAACAAACAGAAAATCACCAAGTAGAGTTCACGTCTCTGCTAAAATCTTGTTGAGAGCAAAGTTTTAATAAAAATTCATTTAGCATAAATTGAAGAAAGTGTTCTTTAACCCAGCTGGAGATTTTGCAGGATGATATTGACAGTGTTTGCCTTGTCTAGCACAGTGCCTCACAGGGACAGTTAGAAGAAGCTTTCCTAGGGCTGATCTAGGACTGAGGGAAGGAACTCCATCCAAAAACTTACAGGGCTGTTGAGCATTAAGTACACTTTAAGACTGCAAACAAGTGTGTTTTTACATGATTAATGCTCTCTCTCACATTCATAATACCCAAGTTCATGCAATTTCTATTTCTTCTTTCCAGCTGTTGCTTTGAACACACAGACTGTGGTGAACACCAAGGTTTTTGGCACCTCTGCTTAGTCTCAGACTTTCATTTAAGGTGCAGTAGCAGCAGCAGAACCTTTACCTGTATCAGATAATTCTCTCTTGTGGGCTCTCTTCAGTGTTCCTAAGGGCTTGTACCTGGGTTCCATGATTCTCCTGTATGACCTGCATAATGGCTTTAATCTGAAGGGAATGAGAAAAGCAGTTAATATTTAGAAGTCAGCAGATGCTTTCAGGAGCAAAAATAAATCCTTTAACTTGTTTTAAATACACTGCTCCATGCCTTTCACGGGCACTGCAGCAAAAATGTTAAAGCAAAGGCAGCAGTACCTAGGGCAAAGTTCTTGATTCATTGGTCAGCTTCAGCAGCTGAAAGGTAGAAATCTGTCCTTTCAATATATTTACCTTAAAACATGTACATAATTTGGAAACTACCTTGTAGTTCCTTTCTTAGAGAAGACAGGATGACAGGTTCAAAATCTGACTGCTGTTTTATTTAGTGATTATTAATTGGAAATCTCCTTTCTGCTAAGGAGGAAAGGAAAAAAAGGAAGAGGAATCTTTGTTCTGGCCAGACTAAGAGATACCACGGCTCTCCTGCTCCCTGAGGGCGCTTTTTAAGCTGCCAACATCTGCAGCAGCACAGGAGAACTGGCCTGTCTCATGCTGTGCAGAGGGAAGGAGTTCAAGTCTCCAGAGAAACTCTTTAAGAGAATCTTCTGAGAAGTAGCGATGACAAATAGAAATGGGTCACAGAACACAGCGAGATGAATGTTTATTCAGCTTCCCCCCAGAGTTTACCCACAGAAAAGCCTCTGCACACAGAAGTAGAATACAAACTCTGAGACTCAGCTCAACATACACATGTGCTTCAGAAAGCCCAAGTCTGTGGGACTGAATATAGAAAAAAAATCTGAATTATTAGACAAGTAAGGCAAAAGGCAGTGGCCCTCCCGAGAGGCTGGGATTCAGGAGGGGGATTGTCCTTTCAGGAACAGAGTTTGGATCACCTCCCTCCAGCAGCCACTTGTCACTTACATTTCCATAACTTTGTCCTCTGTCCCACCCACTGGCAGTACATTGGGATACACATTCACAGGACAGATATAGCTCAGGAAATCCTTGATCTGAATTCCAGAAAAGAAGAAGCAATTTAACAAATTACATCAACGGTTAAGAATGTCACTTAAAGGCAGCACTGATGCAAGCACATCCAAAAGTACTACTAGTAGTCTTGCGTAAAGACCAACGTAGCCCATGACTCTGTCAAAGCGGGTCTCTCTGGAACAAGGAAACAGGCCTCAAAGGATGCTGAGAAAACAGCCTCACCTAACACCTCACTGCAATCATCAATTACTACAACAGACCATCACTGTCTCTGAAAGAAGATGCTGGGCAGGCCTGGAATGTGATCCAGTGCTTCCCTGTCCTTACTGCTGCTGATCTTTTCAAACATACGTTTTTCTTACCGGAGTTCAAGTTTCCAGTTATGCAGATCAGGTATTCCTTTCCTCTTCCTAAAGTCTCTCCTAAAGTACCGTGTAAAAGCCCACTATGACAAAACACACATTTTTTTCCAAGCCTTACTCAGTTGTCTTCTAGATGATCTCCAGTAAATTTCTTGAAGAATTGTGTGGAGTTTGGGGCACTCCTGCTGAGGCTTTTTCAGTACTGAGCACTGGAAACACTTGCAGGTTGCAGATTACACTATCTGTACAGACAGCAGGACTGTCCTGGGGTGACCCGTGTTATTGCAATTTTGTATCTATCCGTTATTTACTGTTATTTTTTGCCTGTTGCTGTTCTGCTTGTTAGGAAACTGTTATTTTTTCACTTCTGTCTACTCGTGTTCATTCCTCATTAGTGGAAAGGGATTAGTTGAACCTATAAAGGGAGACAGCTTGTTCCAGAGTATTCTTTAAATTGCCTCAAACCAAGACAAGGACCCATCTATTTTTGCATGTGGAGGTAGGAGTGTTACAGTTACACTACCCCCCATATTCCACCAGCAAATTCCACACTGGGACTTCCATTTAAAATTCTGCATGGCAGAGCAAATTTAAACTTAATCAGGATCTTAAAAAGCAGTACTGCCTTCCTCCATTTTGTACTGCAAGACTTTGTGACAGTTCATTGTTAGCATTGATCCAGTTTCAGTTCAGTTTCTTAGGAGAAAGAAGTGTTTTTAGAGTCATGTTAAATGAAAGTGTGTGATTGTGGGGAGGATGCTGCCATGACCGATTTCCTTTTAGTCTTTAAACACAGGAAGAGGGGCAAGAGCAGCAGTCAGGATGTGAGAAAGTGCAGTTTAAATGTGTGGGCAGAGAAAAGAAGGCAAAGCCACCCAAATCTGAGTCACAGCAGGTAAACAACGTACTGTAAACTAAAACTCCATGGTTTAAGCATTGCATAGTTACACAATAATCTAAAATAGAAAGGCAGTCAAAACAATTGTACCAGTGACCTATACATTGAGAACAGAGAACAGGAAATAGGCTTGTAATCCTGCCCTACTTTAACAAGTTCCTCTGCAGCTGTATTAAAACAAATTTCTCTGTCTTCAGCATTCAGAACTTCCTATCCCCTTACATCTTATTACGGACAGGACTTTTTTTTTATTACGACAAGTCACGTCATCCACTCCAGAATAATCAAAACTCTTTTACATTTTCTTAATCAATGTATACTCAGTACTACAAGTATACAAACCTCGCTGTACGAAGAGTGGAAAGAGAAACAAGCTCTGTACATTCTCTCCCCAGTCCTAAAAAAACAGAAGAGGAACAAAAATTAGGTAACTGCTCTTCATCTGTGGTCAACACACCAGCATAACCTACTTTTGAAGACTATTCTGAAATTCAGTTATACAAGTATCAGGCAAGATACAAATCTGAAACAACAGGTTTCTGTGTGGCCCAAATGCTTACCTCACTATTACACTGGTTTTCTTTTTCCTTTCCCCAAACCACATTGTGGAGGGTTTGATGCTGATTATGTGCAGGGGAGTTCCATTGTGGCAAGTCATCCCACAGGGCAGTCTGTTCCCTCGGAAGCAGTCATCATCCTGTCCAATGGATATAAAGTTCAACAGTGACCTTTTTTACCCAGAAGTTAAGCAACATAGTATCTAGCCAAACCAAGTTCCTCTCTCACTTCTAACTCCCTTGAAAGACCCTGTCACACCTTGGTTCTTTTGTGCAGTCAGCAAAGCAAATCAGTCAGAGAGACCAATGCCCCAGTGTGCCATCTCAAGCTCTACCTGTGTTCCTCCAAGCTGGAGCCTGCAGCCTGACAGACATCCCAGAAATGGACAGCCACATGCTAAAACCACACAGTGCGTGGCTGCATCAGGCATCATCTGAGCTGCTTTTGATACATTGAAATGGATAATACCTGATTCATCTAGTCTGATGCTTGTCTCACTTCACTTAAAAACACCATTTTCAGGCTTCAAATGCAATTAAATTATTTCTAGCATAAGCTAATATATTTTTCTTTTTTTTTTTTTAAATTTCAACCCACTAAGGTTTTCACTCTGGTTTACATTGTCACCATTTCACCAGTCTCCATGAACCCAACAGGCCCCAGCCATCAGCAGCTATAACCACACTTTCACAGCAAAGTTAGGGGAGGCTTCGCAGAACGAACGCACCCGAGGATGTCGACAAGCGTGAATCTGCGTGCGTCGGTCTGTGGTAACATGGCACAGGATTTCTGGCATGTTCCTGAACATATCAAGTTTGTTCATGTGCACCTAGAGAAGGAGAGAGTTTACCCTTTATTAGCTCAATGTGTTTGCCAGACTGCAGCTGGAGCAGCTATGTAGATGTGATTCTGCTCTCCCCAAATGCTGGCAGGCATTTAAATTATTACTCCCAATAATGTCCAAGCAGAGATGTGTCAGCCAAAACTTGGACTAAAACAAGTAGAACATACCACCTATGCTGAGGAAGGATGAATATTCATAAGAAAATCAGAATATATGTCTAATTATTAATGCTGTATGCAAATTAATTTTATCATTCACAAAATAAAAGAGAGAGAGGTAAACACTGAGCTCTGAAAACTGGGAATTAACTTCTCTTTGGAAAGTCCAGATGTTCCAGACTGAAGTCAACTAGTTACCTCATTTTGAGCACAGCTGCACTTTTTCAGGGAAGTTAATGAAACAGGCGTAACTGTGACCTAGAGCAGCCCTCTGAGCAGCCACTGCCAGCTCAGTGACTGGCCACAATCATTACTGAGGATCTGTTCCAAAGCAACAATTAGAGAAACATTACCTTGATTCCGAGTTCCTCACTGAGGTTTATGAATAAATATTCATATCCATAAGCAGCTTTGCAGTTCAGCCACACAACATGATTACGAGACAGTGAGGTCCAGCTTCGCACTAACTCCAAGATCCCATTTAAACATTCCTCCTGAAAAGCGTAGAAAATGCTGTCAATCATCTTGGAAGATACTTCCAAAGTGCTGTGATTTAGTAATGCAAAATAGCACTGCCTTGCAAGACTTACCTAACAAAGGGGTGGTTAATTAATTAACAGTTTTAAGGGCCTTTCTTCTCACAGTTTATTTCGACTTACCCGGCTTGGTATGTGATAAAATTTTGGATCACAAAAAGTAGTGTCCAAATACACACTCTGGATGTCTTTTACCCTGGAGGAGAGAAATGTGGTATCAGAGTAAACATTGTATCACAGTGCTAAGATACACCACTTCCTCTCTCTTCAGAAAGAGGTAATTCTACCTCTTGATTACAAAGAATATGTCAAAGGGGGCTTGTAACTGCAGTATTGCAATTATATTTAATCCAGAATAAAAAATGAGGACAAAAATAATGAGTACCTAGCCAAATTGTCCATGCCATATGATCTTTTATTCTTTCTATATCCCACAGATAGCTCACCTGGTCCCTGAATGCAAAAGCTCCATTCTGGCTGCTTCTCCCTTTGCAAGCCTGAAGTCCCCTGTGTACAACACAGTGCCATTCTCACCTTCAAACAGAAACCTGCAGACAGCAACACTTGGGTCAAACTCCTCATTAAATGCCAGGTGGTGAAACATTTACAGTATTGAAAGGACGTACATGACTGAACCTGGACAGTGACCAGCTGGCAGAAGTGTCACCACTACATCTTCTTTCTGGAAGAGAGGGGTTAGCATTATAGTCACACTGCAGTAAGTACTACCAGTACTTTTGTCAGCACAGTGAAGGCAAGGTATTACTCCCCACAGCCTCCTGCTCCTCTGTCACTTCAGGAGAGGAGGGGCACATTTTCAAAATAGCTTGTCCACTTTGGATGTTGCAGCTGTGTTTCCTGTACTCATGTAAACAGCATTACTGCCCATGACTAATATGAATCTTTTTTTCCTGTAACTTACCTCTCCAGATGTTTCATCTTCTAAAGAAATCTGAGTTGGAGTTTCAACTTCCAATGCAACCTGTAACAAAGTTATTAATTGCACGATAGGATTTACTGAACATTCTTTTTCACGTTTATGTCTAGGTATTCATTATGTAGACATCTCTACCACTCACTGTGGCTAATGCTAAGCCTGTAAAATTAAACCCATTTTCCCATAGTAAGTCATAAATTTCCATTTCCAGTGGAATAAATTCCTAAAAGTTATCTAAAAATTAAATGGAGATACCTCAACCAAGGTATGCATGCCTAAAAAAGTTAGAGCATGTTGGACTTCTATCAGCAACAACTCTTGTTCCTCTGGATGGATCACATGCCTTAATTTTGGATGACTAAGAAGCCCAAAACATCCCAGTCCCAGAGCACAGCAGGGGATCTTGCTAGGACAGCTCTGTGCTGCAGCACTTCCCACTGCCCCCTATTACCAGAAGAAGAGCCCACAAATCACTGGGAGCACATATTCCTGTGTTTGTGCAGAAAGAATTATATTTATTTCTGTAAAAAAACTCATGTTCTATTTCACAATACCTGCATCTGCAAAAGGAATGAAATAACTTCAAGTCACACCTGTACATAACACTGATCCCTTGCAGCTGGGCTCCAAACACTGGGAATCATGTAAATTTATTAAGTTCTTCATTGACTTTATACTAAAACTTCTTCATATTATAGTCCATTTTCCAAAAAGCAAGAGGAAAATCATATAACTTCAGATTAAGGGAAGCAAAAGAGAAATTAAGGACAGCAGCAAAGAGACATGAGCAAGGTAAGGAAACGAATACAAATTCAAATGCACAAATGATCAATGTGAAGATGAAGGCCATGTAAAGCTGAAGTTGAGAGAAAAGGAAAAGTTTTGTGGAGGGAAAAATAATGAAACAACAAACAACAACAAACCAATCCCGTATAGCAAGCAGCAGGAAAGGCACATTGTTGGAAGTACTTAAGCCCTGAAACACTGTATCAACACCAATACTGAGAAACTCCTGAGGAGCAAGGAGCTGCTGCTTGCTGAGAATCACTGCTCGGAAAGTGCTACTTTGAGAATAAACACAAACTCACAATATGATTCTCCCAAAACTTGTATTTCCAGTTAGTCAACAACAATTCCTTAGTTACTGGTGAGCAGTATAGTTTAACTTTCAAGCTGTGAGGAGACAAAAAACACAGATAAGTGTTTTTAAAGTAGACATGAAGAACAATCTAATGACACATCAGCACCTGGCACCCAGTACATCAAACCCTGCGCTCAGAAACCTCTCATGTGAGAAGGAAGAGCTGGAAGCCTGCAGGGTTTTTTTCAGCACAGCAAACCCAAACCTACCCCTGTGTGCCCCTGCCTACATGGTTTTGTGCAGACACAAAGGCAGAGTGTGATACATGGTCATGTGCAGACCTATCTGCTTCCTATAGCCCTGCACACACCCCTGGAACAGGCATTTGGGCCAGTCAGCACTCAGCAGAACACAGAATACTCCTTACGAAGCTTGAGCTTGTGCACAGAGACCTGATGAGCAAAGAGAGATTCTCTGCTTGCATCTGAGGAGATGCAACATCTACTCTAATAAATCAAACAGAGCCTAGGAACTGGTCCACAGCCTCCCTGGGCCCATTGCCACCTTTGATCACCCTCATGGTGAAAAAGGTGTCCCTTGCCCTTTCCTTATGCACTTCCATGAAGAGCCTGGCTCCATCTCCTCTACCCCTACCTGCAAACAGTGATACATGATTGTCTCCTACTCCTGAGGCTGAAGACATTGAGCTCTCTCAGCTCTCCTCTCACATCACATGGTCCTGCCCCAGATCCAAAACACCTAACAATTTATCAACCAGGGGAGCCCAGGGCTGGACACAGTAACTCAGAAAAATCTCACAGATGCTGGCCAGATGGGAATAACTGTCTCCCCCAAACTGCTGGCTACCTGCTTGCTTTTACACCTCAGAGAGCACAGCTGGCCCCCTTCACTGCACAGGCACAGCACTGTCTCTGTGTACCAACACTTCCAGGGAATAATAGAGATCCTCATGAAGCTCATGAATGTCATGGAGTTCCACAAGGCCAAGTGTACCTGAGTCTGGCCAACCCCTGGTATCAAAACAGACTGAGGGATAAATGGGTTAATAGCAGCCCTGCAGAAGACTTTGGGGTACTGGCGGATGAGAGGCTGGACGTGAGCCAGCAGTGCGCATCTGCAGCCCAGAAAGCCAATCGTATCCTGGGCTGCATCACCAGCACTGCGGGCAGCAGGACAAGGGAGGGGATTGTGCCCCTCTGCTCCGCTCCTGTGAGACCCCACCGCAGTGCTGCATTCCGCTCTGGGGAGCCCAGCACAGGACGGACAGCGACCTGTTGGAGCAGGTCTGGAGAAAGCCACGAGCATGCTCAGAGAGTGGAGCACCTCTCCTAGGAAGGCAGGCTGAGATAGCTGCGGTTCTTCAGCCTGGAGAAGTGAAAATTCTGGGGGCACATTACTGCTGCCATTTGATATTTAAAGGAGGCTTTTAAGAATTATAGAGAAGGACTTTTTCCAAGGACATGGTGGGGACAAGGAGGGGGTTGACTTCAAATTGAAAGAGGGCAGGTCTAGATTAGATACAAGGAAGAAGTTTTTTTTACAATGAATGAGGGTGGTGAGGCACTGGAACAAATTGCCCAGAGAAGTTGTGGATGCCCCATCCCTGGAAGTGTTCGAGGCCAGGTAGAACGGGGCTTTGGAGCAACCTGGTCTAGGGAGAGGTGTCCCTGTCCCATTCCCATCCTGGAACCTATGACCCAAGGCAGTTCCTCGCGCTGTTTTGCTCACGCTTTGCCGCGCACCAGCCGCCTCCCCTGAGGCCGCGCCGCCACCGGGCCGTACCTGCCCTCCAGCCTCCTCTTCAGGGGGGTCGCCCGCAGCCCCTTCATGTGATCTGGGGAGAGAGGCACGGGGTCAGTCGGGGGACACACGGGGCGGGGACGACACAGGGGGGTGGGACACAGGGGGGGTGGGACACACGGGGGGTGGGACCCTCGCGGCCCTCACCCTTGTGGCAGTGCGACAGGAAGAAGGCGCGCGCGCGCAGGTTGTCGCGGTCGAAGCGGTCGATGGACACGGCCGGGTACTCGCGCGTGCGGCCCCCGAACCGGCTCATGGCGGGCGGCGCGCGCTTCCGCCCGCCCGGCCCCCAGCCAATCCCGAGGCGGCCCCGCCCCGCGCCAGCCTATCAGGGGCGGGCACGGCGTTTTAAAGAGGCCATGGCGGGCGGTTGCCTGGCGACCGTTGGCGTCACGAGGGGCTCCCGTGAGGGAGGGAGCCGTGAGGGGCTGGGGCGGCGGGGGAGGTCGTGAGGGGCGCCGCCATCGCGCCTCGGCCGCCGCTCCGCCCCGCGTGGGAAGAGTCCCCGCTTTGCGTCTCTCGAAGCGAGGTGGGCCGCCTTAAGGGCTGGGTGGGCGTGTTTTGACCATGGCGGTGGGAGCAGGGTGAAGTTACGGTCGCAGCGCTGATGCAGGCCGGGACGTCTGCCTCAGCACCTCGGAATGTACAAGGAGCTGTCCGATAGAGTAGGCAGAGGTCACTGGAAAGAAGGGAACTTAGATTAGATATTAGGAAGAATTTTTTTGCAGGGCGGGCTGTGGGCTGTGAGGCACTGGAACAGGTTGCCCAGTGAGGTTGTGCTGCCCCAGCCCTGGGAGTATTCAAGGTCAGGTTGGATGGGGCTTTGACCAACCCGATCTCCTGGAAGGTGTCCCTGCTCATTGCAGGGGGTTGGAACGAGGTGGTCTTTAAGGTCCTTTCCAACCCCTTGACATCCTATGAAATCTGTTACTGACTCTTCTGAGACGCCAAGCAGGTCCTGTGCTTGCTGACTTAAGTGATGTAGGAGGTCCAGCCATCTCCTCCTGCTGCTCTGGCCCCGGGCTTCTCCCGCCTGGGTACATGGTGCTCCTTGCCCAGGCTGAGGATTCAGCAGGGCCTCCTGTCCCGCTTGATACCCTGGCCTGGATCCAAGGTGCCCCTGCTCTTCAGCTTCATGTTTGCTAGTGAATTTGGGTGTGCACCCTAGACATACCAAAATGGGTGCAGATACAGACACCACTCCTCCCCAACACCAGGCACAGAGGCTGTGACCCACAGTCACGCTCCACCTGCTGACACGGAGCCCCTCACTCATGACAGCCCTCCCCCAGTAGCTAATTTTTCAGCACACATCCTGTTCCTGCTCCAGTGGCTGGAAATTTAGTACCCTCACCTACTCGATATCACAGGCCAGAGGTGCTCATACCCCCAGCCTGACTCCAGGAGCTGGCATCAGTGTTCACTCACACACAGGTCTCACCAGGAGCTGGCACTTTGTCCTTGCAGCACACACATGTGGAATGCAGAGCTTATGCAGAAAGACAGTTTAGATTTAAGAAGATACAATACGGTAGGACAGTCTGTGATGATCAGGTGTGGGGCTTAGCTGGACATCTAATATTGACTGGCCCTGTTTTACACAGGACGGGCTTATTTTATACTCCTTTCTGTCTATTCCCCTCTTTGTTTCTCACTGCTCCTGCACATTCCTCACAGATCTATATACAGGTCCATGGGTTCCCACACCTCTCCAAGCCTGGGTCCCTCTGGTTCATAGTCTTACCAGTGCAAAGTCCAGGTTGATCTCCCTGGATGTCATTCCTGTAGTTTCTTGAGAGCCCATATATTAGTGCTAGAGTTGAGGTTTGTTTATCTTTGTTTTGTCAGGTCCTTGTCTCTGCATATTTTGTTTGTTTCCCCCTTTTCCCCAAATTTCCCAACTGACAAGGTCCCTGATCAGATAACCTTGCTGGAATAAACATTCTCACACTCTTCACATGCCACATGACTGGCCAGGTGTGGTTCTCATCACCACCTTCCTCCCTTGCTGCTCAGGTTTGAGTCCCCATATATTGTTTTATGGCTTGCTCCCTTTCCTGTAACCCCGTGTTACAGTGAAAATGGTCCTTGAGCAGATGCCCTAAGGGAGCAGACGCTCTCCTCCCACAAACCCACAAACGGGTTGTGTAACTGTTCAGGAAACCACTATCTGTGAGCCCAGGCTAGTTAGGATTCCACAGTAATCATGTTATGATTAACATTTAGAAATGTGTTCCCGAGGCCAAAGCACTCACTATTTACACTAAATTAGGAGCAGGCAAACATTGTCATCTTAGCAAAGTCCACTTCACTGTTGAAAAATTCCCCTTAAATGAAAAGCGTTAATATTAAACGGATTATTTTCTTACCATTTTCTTGTCCTCTTTATTTGCCTTTATCTGTCTGTTGTCTTTCATCTTGTCCCTGAATTCCTGGCTGGAGTACAGCTGTCCCCTGCTCTGCTACAATGAAATCAGCTCTATGCCTGGAACTTGGACACACAATAGACAAAGAGTACAGTTTTTAAATAGCAGCCCCAAAATGGGATGCTTTCATTAAATGAAGTCACCAAGCTGGAACTTTCAATATTGATCTTTATTTTTTGGGCAGAAACGCCTGTGGACAGGCACTGTGAATTAATGGTGACTCAGGAAGTGCCAGACCTACCTACATGTCTTGAAGAAAAACATTAATTAGGTGAATCCAGCACGTCCTGTAAAGAAGTACTTAACACTAATAACATGTAAGTTATCACAAGACAATTTCATTATAGCTTAGCATTTATTAAGACCTAATGTTATTGCTAATCATATTGACTGTCTAAAGTCAATATTGACTGACAACAGTTCTCATCAAACACTGATGAACAAATACAGAGCTTGAAAAATCCTGTGATGGCTACAAAAGAGCCCTTTGTAGCATAGGAGAAAAAAACTTATGTTGAGGTAGATATCTCAAAGACTACCCTAAATATTTAGAATAAGGATTTGTGCTTATCCGGTTAATTTGTGTTTGATACCTCATAACCAGGTGGGAAAATTACTTTTTTATTTTAGTAAATGGTTGCTTTCAAATGCAAAACGCTGCAGTGCCTGGTAAAAGAATGCTTGGAGTACTGAACTGGAAGAAATGGTTTAGTGTTGCCAGAAAAATGCCCTTTTACATATTTTTATTGATCTCTAATAAGATGTATTCAGTAAGAGATGAAAGGCCCTTTCTTTGCCTCCTGATGGCTCTCATACAAATAGATGGCAGGTGTGCAGAGTTCTTTCTGCTAGTTCCACGTTGTGATAACAACAATTATTGATATAATTTTCCCAAAGATTTTTATCCTGTGGTGCAAGACTTTTTTCCCAATTTCTGCTTTTCTAACAGACCAGTGGCATTTTGAATTTGATAAGATTTCAGCATTCAACTTTTCAAGCTCTCTGTTGATATAGGAACTTGCCAAGTAAAGAAATTGTGCAGGGTTTGAAGGCAGCGTCCTACCCACAGGAAGGGAGACTGTATTCATCTTCTCACTGCAAAATCCAGAAGCTTTCATTCCTTGGAAATACCTTCCTAATTATGAAGCCGAAGCTTGATGACATTTCAAAACTAGGAAAGGACTCATCTCTGATCATACCTGCTAGGCATGATAGTGATGTGTTTTGCTTGCAGAAGCAACAAAAGTTCTATTTGAGTAGCAAAATAAGATACACTCAGGAAAGCAAATGCAGTGAAATTCAGATATAAGGCAGAAGTCAAACGATCCCCTTTTTTTTGAAATATAGTTCAAATCCATCCCTGGTGAGTATCCACTGTTTGCAATATTTTTGTTGCTTTTTTGTTGCTGTTGTTTTTAGTTTGTTTGGGTTTTTTAAAATTTATTTGGTTCATTTTTTTTTCAGTTTGAGTTTCAGCTTGTCCCAGTTCTGTTCTTTTCAGGTTTAGGAGTTGATTAACCTGTTTACTATGTCTCAGCAGACTGAACAAATGAGTTTTGTGTGAGAAGGAAGTCAGTGGCAGTCAGTTTGATTGGGCAAAGGTAGAAAGGGCTGAATTTTGGCAGGTTGTGTGCCTTGTCTCCTTATCCAGTTTCTCTCTCCTGATCTTGTCTCTGTCATTGCGCTGTGGCCATGTGACCGACTGTGCATTTCTCCTTTCGCCTCCTCTCCCACCCTGAGTGTTTGCTGTTCTTCAGTAACAGCCCAGACCTTCATTCTGTGGTTCCCAGTTTGGTGTCACTTCAGGAGGAAGAAAGAAAAATCTGGAAATTTGCCTGCCTGCCCCAAGGGGACAGCAACTGCAAAGATGTGAAATTAAAAAGCTACTGCATTTAATATTTTTTTCATGCATCAATATGCACAATGAAATTTTAGGAAGGTTGAGTCAAGGTGTATATGGAAATACAGATGAGCTGGGTTTGTTTGAGATCAAGTAGTGCATTTAATTTGATTCCAGCTGCTTAGAACGTTTTCCTTTTTTAATCTCAGACTTTGAACCCTGTAATTCCTTTATTTTAAAATTTTGTTCTATCCATTACTCTATGTCCCCAACAAAATCACTTGCTTCTGTCTTCTCTATTTAATTTTTTAAAGTCTAATTTCAGGAAGAAGTCTGAAGTTTCTGAATTCATGACTAACGCTGACATCAAACCAAAATCCATGCATCGTGCCAAAACGTGGTCAGATGATGTAGAGAACTTATACAGATTTCAGCAAGCTGGATACAGAGATGAGGTGGAATATAAACAAGTAAAACAAGTTGATGAGGTAAGATTTAGAACTTTGTAAGGGTTACTACTTTAAACTTCTGTCTCTTGTAAAATGATTAAATAAAACTAGAAATGCTGCTTATTTCCTTTCATTTAGGCTAGGTTCTGATGCAGTGTGTTTCCTCACAGGTCTGACTTGAATTCTTGAGCTGTTAACTGTGTAGAATAACTCATTTCAGAGAAGTGAAACAGAAACACTACCCAGCTCGTGTTTTGTTCCCCCTCTCTGATGCATTTAGATGCATCACAGATGGCTTTGAACAGATGTAGCTGATCTCCAAAGGAATAATTCAGCGTTGAGGGAAGAAATATTTCAAAGTGAGTTCTCTGAAGCTTCCCCATTACTCTGTCAATAGACTTGATAGGAAACTCACTGGTTGTCCATGGAGTCAGTCCTGTGTCATTGCTACTGCTTCAGTTTGCAGTTGGATTGTGTGGTAGCACGGCCGGCCTTTGTGCACACTCAAAACTTGGCCTCTGTCAAAATGATGTCCACAATGGAAATATTTGATGCCAACTGTACTAAAGGCAGTTGTGACACAGGCTCTGGTCAACACCAAGGACTTGTGCCCCTGCTCACTTCAGTTGGTGATGATGCTCCCCAGCACATCAAATGAGCTGAGTAGTGACCAAATATCCAGTGGCTATTCGAGGTTCAAAATGGCAGACAAGAGGTTAATACAGCAAACTACATCATCTTTATTACAGCTCTGTAATTTATCTTCCAAAGCAGCAAATATAGTATGAAGAACACACTTTTAAAAGATGTTGACCTCTTGTGCACATAAGAAACCACAGAAAGTTCCAAGAAACTCACTCCCTATCCAGTTAACTCACAACACAGTAAAACACATTGATGTGCATAAAGATACAGTTTATTATTATTTTGTCATGAGCTCTGATACCACTGCAAAGGCTGTGGTATAATTTTCAATAACTGCAGAAGGAAATCACATAATTATTGTGGTAGGATCTGTGTGTTTGAGATTTATGGCAGGGTACAACCACTGTCAGTTAAACCCTGATGAAAGTTAAAGAACGCCACTGACTCATTGTAATGTGAGTGTGCATTCTGTTCCAGCCTGCCAGGGCCTGGCAGTGATTCTCTTTCAACTTACATGTTCTGAAATGTCTTGTTTAGTCCATGGTGGGTTTCTATAATGCAGTTGTTACTAAAGATGCAATTACAGTGTAGGTAGAATGAATATTAAGGCTGTTATGTTTAGACAAACAATGCAAATAACAGCTGTATGCCTGAAGACATACGGTAAGTGATGAAACCACTTCTGGGGCTATCCAATTAGAGAATGCTCTAGTCAGGCATCCTGTTGTCAGCTCTGCCTGGAAGAGAAATAAGATGCTTATTATTTAATTTTTAAGGTTTAGTTTAATCAGAAGCAGTCATAGATGCTCAAGCTGAGAAAGCTACTAAAGCCATAAAGCTGTTGAATGTGCAAACGCACTAGCCTTTAATTTAAAGCTCTACACTGTGGAACAGTGAAGAGCACCAGGGTGATGCTGGGTTTATGTGGGAGTGATCCCAGTGTCTTTGAGACTGATACAGTTTGCAGTTTACTTTATTTTCATTAAATTGCTAATGAAAAGCAGATTTTTCATGGTCAGAAGGATCTAAAAGAAACCTTTAAGTATATGTCAGTCCTACAGAAGCAGACTCTTGCAGCCTCTCAGATTACTGAGTAACTGAATAACATCAGTGTTATATTCCTAAACAAGGTATTTTAGAAAACGTTGACTTGTCCAGTTTTAAATTAGCCTGTTAAATATCCTTAGATTCCTATTTCTAGGCTTTTCGGATCACATAACTTTATACTAAACCTGAAAACTGGTTTCTGTCATCTTGTTCTCAATCTGTTTTCAGAAGTTCAGCAAATTAATAGAGAAGTAGTATGTGGATGCAAATGAGCGTTTCCTATGGAAGTATACCCTATATTCCTTGCAATGTAATGCACAAACATCATTTAATGTGAGCATGTTCAGGTGATTGTATATCCTTTTTGTTCTACTTGTAGGTAGAGTGCTGGCCAGAAACGGGGTTCGTTAAGAAACTTCAGAGAAGGGACAATACATTCTATTATTACAATAGGCAAAGAGAATGCGAAGACAAAGATGTCCCTAAAGTGAAAGTTTATGTGTATTAGTGTTGTTATTGTTCTGGTTGGTTTGTTTTGATAAATCGTTTCTTAATACCTGTAAGAAAATAAATTGTGTAATCTGGCTTACCTTAAGTATCCATGTCATGCTTAGAAAGGGGAGCGCTGGAAATGTAGAGAAGCCTGAACTATAGACATAGAAACTTCACTTTTTCCCTCCCATAACCAGAAATCTTATTATTCCTCATTTTCCTGGTTACAAATGCTTTGACATAAAGATAAAAAGCTGGTAAATGGGCATCAGATATTAAAGTTAACTGTGTATAACATCCGTTGTAAGTACAGGCATCAATCTTTATTCCAAACATTATAATCTTGTTGATACTGGTTAATGTCAGTCTCTGGATGTAGCTAAGGGTTATGAGACTCCAAAGGGCCAAAGTGAGTCCAGAACACTGACTAAAATTTCCTTGGAGCAGAGCAAGAAAAACAAGCAATGAATTTATGTGAAGGACACTGAACAATCAAGTAACGATGGCCAGTGCTGAGCTGCAGATATAAAGATTGGTTATAGTGATAGAAAGAGTCACAACAGAAATATCTTTCTATCCCCAAAGTATTTTTGTCAGGTGCCAGTATTAATTACTCAAAAAGGAAGTATTAATTGACTTACTAGCAAATGCCTTCTCGTGGGGGTGGATTGTGCATTTCCAGGTGTTGGGAACATGGAGTATAAAACTCCAGGGAGAACATGAAATCCACACTGTAATATTTAGGGGGAAGTGACGTACACAGATGATATGTGGGATTTCTGGGCAGAATTCATCTCATCTAACTTCAAATGTCACATTATCAACATCCACGCCTGATCCTGTAGTTTGGAAGCCTTTGTTCTGAACAGAGAGAAGCTCCTGTGGGCACAATTAATTTAAGTGCAGCTACGTAACATTTTCTTCGAATGTGCTGCTGCGACATCAGCTCTGCAGCAGCTGCCCATACCTGGGCTACTCTGAGACACTCACTAAAGATGAGGGACTGTACTCACCTTCACTCAAGAGGGGATTTAATTAAAATACTTTGAGATGCCAAAACTCTTGATAATTGACCAGTAGAACAGATTATTGTTATGTAAACCAATAGGTGTGTTTGTGGTAGTTACAAAAAATTTGTAATTAATATTTCCTTTTTCTAGACTGTTGACCAAGGGTATCTAAACTCAGTTTTAGGCATGAATTAGCAATGTACATTTGACCATCTGTCTTATGGATATTCTTCATTTATATGAGCCTAAGATGGAGGCAGACTCAAGATGAGAAATAGAGGACTTACAGCTCCTAGTTGAAATAAGTAGTACGGATGCCATATTTAAAAGACCTCATTGACAATGACTGGTGATGATCTCTTCATCTTATTTAGACTACTTGGAAAGTTTAAGCTTAAATCTATATGAATGCTGTTAGAGAAATGACTGAAAGATACTCTGAAGTAACTGTGAAACTTACATTCCAGGAAGGTTTTAATGGCATATAAAGAGAGTTACTGCAGTGTAGAGAAATAAAGCATTGCTACAATGAATGTCACTTCAGCGTTTCATTATGATTCTTTTATGTTTGGAGTGCTCTGGATGTACTTTTTAAAGACGGGATTTTTTGCATGCTTTGCAATTAAATAGTGGGAACAGAACAATTACCAGATAGCCCATCTATTTTGTCCCTTTAGTGGATCTACTTTGTTAACTTCATAGATTCCTAAAAACAAAATATTCCAGTGGGCATCAAAACAGCCTTTAAAGAGTTTCACAAATAATAGATATGTTGTATAGCCAGCTCAAATTTATTGTCAGAAATTATTGCTATCAACACACACAGAGGAAGTGAGAACATTTGGTACAGCCATTTTCTCAGTCTATAAAAAAGACATAGTTGGACATTTGAGAACAGGAATTAAAAGTGCAGGTAACTTTTCAGGATTTAATGTGGATTTTTTTCCTCAAGAAATATTTCTGTAGAAGAGATTATTCTGGGATTCGCTCATTTTATCTGACTACTCCTCAATATTTTTGCAATACTGCTGGATGCTTCTGTTTGTATTTTAAAACCATGAGTGTGCATTTCATGTGGCCTATGGATATTCCACTTCAAATGAGTAGCATGGGAATTCATGTTCCACTTTATATGAGTAGACAGATCCTTCCCAGTTTGAGAGAGTGAATTACCTAGATTTTATTACTTACATTTTTTAGCATTGTTGGTGTGCAAAAAGATTGAATCTCACTGTGATATTTAAAAGATTCACAGGATGAAAAAGAACGACAAGCCTTGTAATTAGTAAGACCAGTTTACAGAGATGGCCTTTGTCAGGACTGTGGTGAATTTGGGAGTTCTCTCAGTTAATTAGCAAACCAGCAGGTTTTGTACTGGCAGTGTTGGTTTCAGTTACAATTGTCCTTTGACATCCACTTCATGCTAAACTTAAGGTAATGTGACCACTCCTCCAGCCTGCCAAAGTTCCTCCTGATCGGGCTTTGGCCTTCAGCTGTGCTGGCTGAGCATGAAGCTGATGCCTGACTACCAGCAAGGTTTCCTCTGCTGCCTGTGTGCTGGATGTATCTTTCACACGAAAGAGCTGTCAGAAGAACTCAGTGTTTTCTCTTATCTGATACGGCTGTAACTGAAATGTCCCTACCTCAGTTTTAAGCAGGTGGAGAACTGTGAGCTTACTTGTCTCTTAAGCTAAGTTATGAAGGAGTATCAGAAGTAAGCACTCTGGGGAAGCTGTACTTCATTTTAAGGGTGACACAGCAGTACTTATGAACAAAATTTCTGAACATCATTATACAAACTCTTTTACTGAATTTTGAAAAGCTAAAGCACATATCTCAAGTTTTATTGCCTAGAGATGAAAATATGTGCTGTTTTTCTGATTTGAGTCTTAGTAAAAAGTAATTCTGTAAAAATACTTTCCCAGGTACTATCTTATCTGTTGGTATTTCTCTCACCAGGGAATACTGTACTGCTCTCAGTGGCCACTTGCAGCAGCTCAAGGAATGGCTGGTGGCAAGGCTCTCTGTTAACTTGCAGCTGCCTAAGCCTGATCTACTTGGTCTAATTCTAATTCCCTTCATAGCTTTGTACAAGAAAAATAAATCCTTTCTGTGCCTGTTGAAGCTCACAAGAGTAGGGAAAACAAAGTTCCCAGACCTACTTTTCAGGCATTGTGTTTGACAGGCACACGTGAAATGGCAACAGTGCAACCTTGTGTGTTCCAGGCAGGTGTGCTCTGTTTTTCAGGCTTTACTGAAATCTGTTATGGAATGGTGTTTTCTGACAGCGATACCATGGTTGTTTGATTGCTTTGCAGTCACAGAAGCTCGAAGCTCCACACGGAAGGATGGTATAAGTGTTTTGGTTTTCACTTAGGTACCCGAATGGACAGTTGTTTTTCCATCTCTGAAGATGGTTGAACCTCAGCCTTTTGGTTTTCAAACATGGTTCCCTTGTTTAAAAGTGTTGAAAATGATTGGCCTCAAACTCATTAAAAACAATTTTCTAACTCAGCAGCAGTTGGTGCTGCTGTTCCTCACATTGTTGATACAAATGAAGGCTGCCTGAAAGCAGCTAGAACGGAGTTCCCCTTTGCTCCTTGCAGGTTCTCTCCTGGTACTCCAGTTCCACTGGATTAATCTTATTCATCGGATCTGCTTTCTCAGTAGCCTGCCTGTGCTGAGCACCTCTTGGCAACTGTAATTACTTAATGAAACACAATTTCTTTCTTGTTGCAATTGAGACTTTGTATTTAATTCAGGTCTGAAGCACAGCACTCTCACAAACAGCATTCGGGAGGGTGACTGGGGAATGTCTACTGTCAGCAGAGTTCCAGGGTGGCACCCAAAAAATCCCTGCAATGTAACTTTGAGCAAACATAATCATTTTTATGGATGTTTTGTTCTGCCAGTGTATTTACATCTCTCAGTGTTGAGATAGAGTATCTTTGCTGCTTGTTGCTTTTGTGACTCTTTTTTCCCCTCAATACTCTTCCATATTCTCTGCCTTCACAGGCACTCCACACTCATGGATCCCCTGAAAATCCTGTCCAGTGTCCTCTATCCCGGCGCCCTCAACCCGCCCTGGCTCAGACCTTGAGTCTTTTCCAGGGGCTGGCACACAGAAAAGGTAATTAAGGATGGGATTTAATAAGAAGGCAGGCCAGACTGCATGGATCAGGGCCAGGGCCCAGCCAGGTGGTTGGCCTGCCCAAATGCTTGCTGACATGTCTGATCCCACCAACCTCCTTCCTTATCATCTTCCCATACTTGTTCCATCCTGATCCTTCCCTTCCTGTGTCTTTGGTCATTTCCCTAAACATCCTATAGTAAGTTTTGTTCAGTCTCCCAAGCTCCCTCAAATACACCTTTAAGTTAACACTAACCATGTTTTCTCCATGTTATCACTTACAAAATTGAGGCAGATCCTCTCCAAAGCCAGAGTAGCTCCTTTAACGACCCATCAGTCAGTGCCTGGCAAGCTTTGGGTTCCCTTACTGTCTCTCTCATCACCGGCTGAACAATGTTTGTGTGCTTGTGTGTTTAAATCACTGTTTTCCTCGTTATTTGTTATTTCTGTGGTACGGAATAACCAAACCATTTACTGAAGCAGATGCTCTCCAGTTTCACACGTGCCCGCGGCAGCCTCCCCGAGGCAGGCTCTTGGCTGCGCCCCGAGGGGTGCTCTAGAGGCACCTAGGCCCCGGAGCTCCGCGGCGCTGCCGCTGCTGCACTGCCCAGGCAGGCGGCAGCGCTAAGGACGTGGAGATAAAGGGAAGGGAATGCCCAAAAGCAGAAGGAGGAGGAGGAGGGGGGAGGGAGGGAAGAAGGGGACGGGTTCAGAGAAGGACGAGCAGGTTAAAGAGTCAAGCACACAGATGCATTAGCATTTTGCCAGCAATCTCGTACCCACAGAAACCTCCTCCCCTGCTGGCAGCTCTTGCTGCCTGGGGAAGTAGGATGTGGTCCCAGCTCCTCGCTGCAGATGTTCCTCCTGCCTTGCCCCGTCCAAGGGGCAGCTGCCCTGCTCGGGCGGATAAACTGCTGCCAGCTGCTTGGGGGAAGGAGCAAAAAGCAGGGGGATTGGATATATGGCAGGCTCTTCATTTTTGCCCAGGGTGTCTAGAGGATGTCTGCTGTGCTGTCCTGGGGAGCATCCCCGTGCCAAGTACACGATGTTCCAGCCAGTGCTGGGATGTGAGTGAGGAGGAGCCAGCAGGTGGGCTGCGAGCGTGAGGAGATAAGTGCTAGGATGCTGTGCCTGGAGAGATGGGCTGGAGCCAGGCACACTCGACACAGGGATGTGTTGGGCAGTGCTTCTGGAGAAAAGAGCATGGTGTCCCTGCAGATCAGCCTCTTTCCGTGGCTCTGGTCTCCTGAAGCTACAGGCAGTGGAGCTCTTGCTCTGGCAGGTTACAACCTGCCAACTCCTATCCTAACCTCCCTGACAGATACATCCCCATCTTGTTCAGAAGGAACTTGAATCACTACCCAGAAGGACCCTTCTTCCCTCCACTGACTCTTCAGAAAGGAGGAGGTCTGTCTACCAGAGCGGAAAGATCACTGTTTGGAGGAGATGCTAATTAAAAACATGAAATATCTCTTTGATAGCCTATCACTCACAACTTTGGTCTCAGCAAATGAGAAAGATTACTACACTTGCAACCACAGAAATTTATTTAAAACACCAGTGGATTAATATTTTGTCAGACCAGAGCAATATTTTGGCAGACAAGATAGGTAGGTAGGTAGGTAGGTAGATAGATTTGAAGGATGAGTTCAGAAGAGGTGTTTAGAAGAGATATTCATTGCTATAGAATGTATATTCCAAGCAGATTATTGAGGATGCAAGGCAACAAAACCAGAAGAAATATAAAAACTGAAGTATGTTATAGACAGTAAGAAGACATTAAAATATCAGCAGGAATCTTAATTTAGGAATAGCTTCACCGTTATTTACAATTTTACCGTTTATATCCATCAGATGGGAAAAACATCACACCAAATGTTCATAATTCCTGCTTTACTATATCAGAACAAGGTAGTAGGATCCATCTATACCAGATGAAATAATTTACCATCTGTAGCTGAGGAGGATGTGAAACATCATCTGCTAAATACAAACACTTTCAGTTCAGAAGTCTTTACACTCCCAGTCTTAAGACCAGTAGCTCAGTACTCTCATTTCACTAATTTTAGATCCTAACAAACTTTGGAAAACTGGAGAGGTGCCAGAGGACTGATGGAGGGTTAACACGAACCAGTACTTAAAAGGGAATGATATTGTACTGCATAAACAAACTGTAATCAGGGATAAATTAATGAAGTGGTTACACTGGGACTCTGTCAATAGAGGTTAATAAGTATTTTCCACTGTGCTTCACTGATCAGACACATCTTGTCTGATACAGACAAGGTGGATACAGAGATGTAAGGCAGACACAGAGCAGGCAGAGGTTTTGTTTCTGGAACATTATTTTACTGCCTGAGGACTAAGACAGTTTCCAAACACTGTCATCAGTCTCAGCCCAGAGTTACCCGACTATAAGCAGTGACTTGTGCTGTGTGAGACCTTGAGATGAGAGTTCACACCTCTCACTAGGGATGGAGCCCTCCACCCTCACACTCCCTGAAATCCATAAACTTTAGTAAGATAACAGCTCCCTTGTGCAAATAGGATTTGCATGACTTGCTTTTCAATTCAGAGGCTGTAGCCACTGCAGGTTTTGAATTGCACATGCCCATGGAGAAGAAAAAAATCTTGCAGTTGGGGCAGTGCCAGCTGGAAACATTTCAGCACAAGAGGCAGCAGTCTGGATTTCAGGCAGATGTTTTAGTCAGCCTCTGGCTAGCCATTGTTTAATGGAGCGTGTGCCGCAGGAGCATCGAGTTTTGGGAAGAAAATCTCCTTCTCCTGGATGTGCTTGGCTGACAGGTAGCCTTGAGGTGGCTTGGGAAGATGGACGAGCCACACAGACCATCGCTGCTGGTGGGATGACCTCTCAGAGCATGCTTGCTGTAGACAGAGATTTTTCATCTCACCTCTCTGCAGACCATCACAAAATCCTGCATTTCAAGGCTGTGGCCGTGCCAAGGGGAGCATATGCACATAACAAGGAAGGACAAGGAGGTGGATAATTTTCTTTTCTGTTCATCCCACTGTGGAAAGCTTAAATGACAAGATGGAAAACCTGCAAAATCAGGAGGTGGTACTGCTGCTCTGTGTCCTTTTGCCATTGAAAGTAGCTTTTTTCTTCTTGAAGATCAGCACCAATGCAGATTTCCCTGTGATGTTCCTGCCACCCTAGTGGGGTGACAGGTGATGTCTGACTTGCAGATGCAGCAGGTGAAGGGCTGTTTTGCTGTTCAGCTGGTGTGTAACGACCAATGTCACACCGAGCTCTTTCCTCTGCTCTTCAAAGGGGTGTTTTGAAGCAGCCCCACAGCTGCTGCCCCACTTAATGTCTGCCACCAGCTCAGAGGAGCAGTTGGTGAACTGCTTATACATATATCAGAAGCCCAGGAGGGAAATTTGCATTATATATGCATACACATGTATATATTAATGAAACGTTTATCTTTTGAAGATATTTTTCCTCAGAAATAAAAAATATTAAGGACATTTTTCCCTAAATCTATTGAACACTGACTCTCAGCTGAGATTTTAGAGCATGAAGGAGCAGATGGGAAAGCTTCTGCAATACATTAAAAAAGAAAATGTAAAAGAAGGAGAATCCACAGTCCTCATAAAACTCAAATGCTGAAAAACCCACAAGAGAATGAAGATTATAATGAATAATTCAGACAAGACATCCTTGAATGAGAATGTTTCAGCTTCATCATTTCCTCAGTCTCTCATCTGATCTCCAAGAGCTAAACATAAATGTGGAAAAGTGAAATGAAATAGTTTTGCAGAACTGTTTGGAGCCCTCTGCCTGCATTCCGGAGCTCAGAGGGATGCCGCGGGCTGAGGTTGGCACCGGATCCGTGAGCTCTTGCCTCCCTCTGCTGACTGCCTCCCCAGACCTCTCTCCCTGGCTGCGAATCACAAAAGGCCGAGGTTGTTTTTCCCCGCCTGTTGGGCTGATGTTCCTCCCCAAGTCCCGGGCAGTGACAGTAAAGTCCAGGGAGCTGTTGGATATGGGCTGCTCACATCAGCCGCAGCCCCACGGTGCCAGTGGGTGTCACTCCAGCAGTGCTGTGTTCCCTTTGTGGCATCTGCCCCGTGGGTCCCAGTGCCTCTCAGGTTCTCCATTAACACTAAATTAAAGCATGCCTCCTTGTTTAGGGAAAATCTCTGAAAGCTGTAAGGCAGAGATGCAGGGAAAGTTACCATAAGCTGAGAGATGCAGGCAGAGACCTTTGGCTACATCACTATATCACACCGAGGGTATACTGGAAATACTTCACTGAATTTTGATTTTGTGGGTTTTTTTGGGTTTTTTGTTTGTTTGCTTGTTCGTTTGTTTTTTTAAGTTTGAATATGTCTGTAACACCACTTGGTACCAGTTTTAAAATCTTTTGGTCCTTATAGGCAGCTACTAAATAAAACTGACTGTGGGAACTGCAAAACTTAAAGGTTTTGGATTCTCTTCCTTTCACACACTCTCTACAGAAACTCCCTGTCCTCTCAGCAGAATATGTGCCCCCAGCAAAGGCAAGAAATGTACAATCTCAGCATGGCAGGATTAACTGAACATCAAGCCCCTTGCTCTGAGGGAGGAGCGTGCTGGCTGTCCTCGAGCTGGTTGTCCCTTGATGATCTGCCAGGCTCAGGTGACCCTTTCTGTAGAGGGAGTCAAACTCAGCTCTTCTGGGATGATGGAGACGGATCTCAATCTTGTAAATATCTTGTCCATTTATTCCTCTTCCAGAGTATTTCCTCAGGTTGGGGGCTGATAGAGATGAGATTAAAGTTTATTCCTTTGGACTTAAAAACACAGATGAAAACAGCTCCTGGGCGCCCCAGGAATTTTCTGTTGTGAAAGCTTTGTTAGAAAGCTCCGAGGAAACTCGTATCCTTTCAAAATAAAGTGTGCCAAGTAGAATAGCCCCAGGGCCATCACGCTGGGAGCTGAGGGCTGATTTAATAGTGCAAAAACCAATTACCAGGCTGTAATCAGTAACGGCTGTGTTGGGAAGCTGAAATCGCTACCGGGAACAACACAGGAGAGCAGGGTCTGCTCTTGCTGGAGCTGAGACTAAGATAAATTGCAGCAGAAAGCCCCTGCGACCAAAGAGTTATGGAATATCTTGATGCATTAGAAGCCTTAGCACATTAGATCACTTGAAAGGACACGCAGAGCATCAGGGAGCCAGGTCAGTGAGGAGCTGAAGGCAGCCTGCCCAGATGAGTTACTGACCTCCACCCTGGGACTCCAAGAGCCAGCTGGTGAGTTACAGAGGCAGCAGCATCAGTGACAGTGATATATGATTAGCCTTGGGATATATCGAAATTTTCATATATGTGCTGAATTAAACCTTCACCCAGAGTGCAGAGAAAAACACATGATGACTTTTAATACAAATAAAATATTAGACAGGAGAAAGCATATAGTCTTTTATAGTCTATGGTGCTGATGTTCTGAAGAGACTCCAAAGCTCTCCGCAATTTATGGGCCAAATCTATTTCTAGGAAGTAATGCCAGGAATATTTTTTGAGAAAGGAGAGCTAAAGCTCAGCACGTAAACCTTGGAACTGCTCTAGCAGATGCAGCCTGCTGTGATAAATGTAAAACACACTAAATAAGACCAAGGGAGTTGTGTCCAACCTGAGCAGTACAAATCTTTCCAATATTAAACCATCCGAGACTTCCTTTGATATTACTTCCTCCATTAAAAAGCAGGTTGTTTTTTATTTCAGACCTGAGAAGCGTAGGTACTTTTCACTGAAGACTGATATACTTTGAATTGTAGAAAAAAGTGTATCTGTTGGGTCTGTTACATTAGTGGCTCAATTAGACTCTCACTCATTAAATTAGAGCTGCTGTCTACTAAGTGATCACATCACCCAGGAAGCACTTTGATGCACAAGTGAGTGGTCCAGGTGGGAGAGATGTAGATTGGTTAAGTGGAGAAGATGTGTAGCACTTAAAAAACGAGATACTACAACAAAGCATGGGCTGAGAAACAAGTAACTCCCCTGTTATGATATTCACTGACTACTGATGCTATTTATGTGCAAGTAACAGTTTGTGGTTTTCAGCAAGTTTTGCCTGTGCTTTGCATTTGTTCTCAGTTATTCAGTGGATGTCCGAAGGTGGTTATGTCCCTTTGTCCCACTGAGCCATAACTCCAGGTATAAACGCAGTACATGACGCAGGGCACTCCCACAGTCACCCCCCTCCAGCACCCCCACGCCCCACCCAGACCCCACAGCCCCGTCAGTATTTAATCTGGGAGCAGCCAGAGCCTGCTCAGGAATATAATTAATATACAAGTGCTGAGAAGTGAGCATAGAACCCACCGTTCTGTAGGTCAAGAGCACTTGTGTGTCAGGAAGCCGCATCCTTCACACCGTGGGATTGGTTTTTTCCAAGTGGTCAAGAGGACATGAAGAGTCTCTCCACTGAGTCCTGGAGACGCTTCTTCCCCAACACTTACCCTGGGAATGACTGCTGTAGGGTTACAGGAGGCCCTTGTGCCTTCCCACCCAGTACTTCAGCTCAGGCCAGTCAAGCTCGTTGAAACTGTGATAATTTTCTGGCCTTCCTTGCATTCAGTACGTTTCCCCTTTGAAGCGGCGGCGCTTTGGTCTGGAGCGTGTGGAGTGCAGAGCTGAGAGCAGATGAGTGCTCCGGAGCCCTGTGTGCACAGCACGGCCCCAGGGCAAGCGCCCCGCAGCACTTGTGACCTAAAATGACAGAAATGTTTCGCAAGAGAAGCGGATTTCACTGGGCTCTTGCTCAAGAGCTGGGGAGCTCCCACGAGCCCTGACCAGTGGCTTATGGGAGGATCTTGGATGATGTGGGGTGACAGGAACTGGAGTCACCAACAGGACAACTGCTCTGACAGATCGTATCTGCAGCTGGCGTTCTTCCTTCTGATCCTTTCACCTACAGACCTGGCCTATAAATCTTTTGTATTCAGCAAGAAGGAAATGGCCGTGCCACTTCTGCTAAATTCCAGTGATGTTTAGGGGAGTTTGTCTTTCAGGGCAAAAAGCCCCCTGGAATTCCTGGAGAGGTGCATGGCAGGGAGAGCAGGGTCGGGGGAAACCACAGAGCTCGTTTGAACAAAAAGCTTAAAATCTGTCCTGGAAGCCGTGACATTTAATGCATCTTAATTGGTTTATTTTCATCCTAAAATGCACTTGGAGAAAGGTTGTATCCAAAATGGTCTAGGGGATATCCAAGAGGAAAGCTATTTTCTGAGAATGAGTGATATAGTTAGAAAAAACGAAATTAATTACAAAGCAAAATTTAAAAAAATAATTTAAACAAAAAATTAAATCCATAAAAATAGAATTAAAATTAAAATAAATATAAATAAAAAATAAAAATAAAATTAATGCTCCCAAGCTTTCTCATATGCAAACCCATCATCAGCTCCAAGGCAGCAGCAGCAGTGACAGTACATAGGAAAACTCTGGCTAAGGAATGTATACAGCAAAAGTGTTTCACTGCCACCAATCCCAGCCCCAGGAATAATCCCTCTCTTTCATCTAGTTTAGGTGGGTAACTCCTGTAGGGGACTGGGAAGAGCATATGTGAGCTCATTTTTCTGCTCTAGCAGCATCAGATGTTTAAAAATAAATAAGTAAACAAACAAGCTCCTAAAAAAAAAAGTAAAATAGAATAAACCAAAAATAAAATACAAAATAAGAAAAAACACAACAGCTATAAAATAAAGGTTAGGCTGGATATCAGGAAAAGGTTCTTCACCCAGAGGGTGGTTGGGCGCTGGAACAGGCTCCCCAGGGCAGTGGTCACAGCAGCGAGCCTGGCAGAGTTCAAGAAGGGCTTGGACAACGCTCTCAGGCACAGGGTGAGGTTCGTGGGGTGTCCTGCGCAGGGCAGGAGTCGGACTGATGTTACTTGTGGGTCCCTTCCAATTCAGGATATTCTGCTTCTATGATTCTATGAGAGCAAAACACAATAAATGAAAACAAAATAAATGAAAAAAATACAAAAATAACAATAAAATAAGAGATAAAATAAGAAAAAACAAATCGAATCAAAATCAAATCAAATCAAGCTCCATTCTCCAAGCTGCCATATCGTCATCCGCAATGAGATTTGCTCAAATACCGCAACTTTGTTGAGCAACAAATCGCCCCACTCAGCAGCAGCAGCAGCAGCAGCAGCAGCAGCAGCAGCAGCAGCAGCAGCAGCAGCAGCAGCAGCAGCAGCGCGCCGGCCGCACCGCGCCCCTCCCCTCCCCGCGCAGGCCGGGCTGGCGGCTCCGCACCCGCGCAGCTCCCGCGGGGCCGCTCCCGCCCCT